>QRFJ01005104.1:0-46279 GCA_006176705.1 Cocos nucifera | reverse complement strand
GTTCTCTTACTTGAACGTCCGAACCTTCCCATATATATAGGCCAAAGAATGGAAAGAAATGGATAAGATAATCCATACTGTACCATTAAAGCTTCGGATATCTTTCCTACAAATTTTCTTGCTCCGATTAAAGCTTTGGAGACTTCTTTTCTTAACCCCATATCCTGTAAGAACTCCTCTTCTATGCTGTAACATCAATGGTGTGTACCTTTCTCCTCTGTGCAAGCCATCCCTTCCATTCTCCTTCCGATCTCCCTTTCTCTGGAGTACACTCTGTCAGCAGCAAAAGGCCTTCGCCTACCTGGACTGCCACATGGCGTGCAGGGAACTCTAGAGGTCAGAAGCTAAAATGCTAAAAAAAAGGAAGGAGAACTCGACACGTGGTGCTCTGGGAGACCACCGGCTTGTGCTTTAATGTATAGGTATATATAAGAGACAAGCGAGTTTTTGTTTTCTACGTTCGCAATGGCAGAGGTCCAGTCACCCCTCTCTGTATGTCGGACAATATCTGTCATCGACCGGCATACTTTCTTTTGTATAGTGGAGGGTCTACACAATTATAATGCAAACTAGAGATAACGCTAATTAAAAATTTAGACTTCTCACATTTGATCATGACCCATGCTTAGATAAGGTTGGATGTAGACATCTAAAATAATTTTATTCGACCTCCTGGGTATCCGATCTGATTCAAACTAAATGGGATGGATTTTATCTGATCTTATTAGAACTCGGGATGGATATGGATTCTAAGAAAAAGTATTCGAAGTGGGTTCGGATCGGATACAAATAATGATATATCTCGATCCGAATCCGATCTGAAATAACCTTAATATATATCTTTTATTTAAAATTATAATAATTTTATATTATTTATATATACCCAATTTGATCTGATTTGAGCAATTTCTTTTATATATCTGATCCAATCCGATTCGTATCTCTATTTGATCCGATCCGAGGCAAGTATGGGTATGAGATTTTTACTTATAGGATTGATATGGATATAGGCCGATCCAACCCATACTCGACCTTTTGTCAGTGCTAATGCTAACATGATTTATAGAACTTTCACTCCAAGAAAAAAAAAAGATAGAAAATTCTTGAACTCATTAGGCAGGTATAAATTGTTATAACTGGTTTGTCAAGCCTTTATTGTTAATTTTATCTATGTCCACAAGTTGTGTTAGTGGAGCCAAGCATTTTTCAACTCCATTCATAATGTAAATTACACATCTAATGTGAATCTAAGATTCTACTTTGCAAACTAATTGGGTGTCGTAACATTGGCTCATAAAGCTTGACCTTGGGTGAAAGGAAATGATTAATATGCACCACAAGGCTCCAAATCAGATCCTTGTGCCCAACTAAAAAATCCTTCTACAGCACTTGACATGCATAATGAAGATAATAATGACATGATAAACGAATGTCTAATATAAATTAAACAACAATTTCTTATTAATTTAATTGGAGAACTTTGTATTGATGGAATAATTCTACATTACAATGTCACATCTATCTAGCGAACATCAAGAACATTTTATCTCCATATTTCCTTTTTGTCTGCTTGTATTATAATGTATGTTATGGACATAAAGAGGTTCGATCTCGTCAATCTTCTAAGATCCTGTCTAGCATCAATAAAAGAATCCAAGCACTTAGAATACTAATAATTAGTGGGCTCATGGAACTACTCATATTTCAACATACAGGATTCTGTGCATAGACAAGATCTATTCCAATATCTATAGCTTCCCTCTTAAAGCAAGTTAATTGTATTCGAAGGATGTCCTTTTTTAAAAGATGAATGTCCCTTTTTAAAAGATGACAATGCTGTATGATATCTACTTGTTATATAGCAGGCATCTAATACTTATTTACCCAATACAGCTGCTTCTTTCAATCATTTATTCAATAAAGTTATTTAGGAGGTCAAATAAAAAGCATCATCATACAAGCCAAGCTATAGCATCAATTCAAACATAAGTGGTGGCAAATAATCATCACATTCTTAAAAAAAAAGTTTAATTCATATACGTTAAATTGTTTGCAGAAAAAGAAGAAGGAAATAAGAGAAAAAAAAGATCAAGATTAAAAAAGTTATATTTTTGTTATATCATATTCGACATATCTAAAGAGTTATATATACTAATATATAAGTACCATATATGAAAAATAATATAGATTGATGTAAGGCCACACTAAGAAATGAAAATAGTATGAACTGATACATATTGTTATATGATCTCTAGCAAAAATTATTCTAAGAATATCATACTAGTAAAAAAAATAATATACACTACTATAGAATTAACAAAAAATATTATGAGCTAATATAGATTATTATATAATTTTTAAAATTATATTAATATTATTAACTAAGGTGCATTCAATTCTTCTTGTTTAAAGTGTGTTTGACCAAGCTTTCGAAAAGAAAAAATATATTTTTTAAAAAAATATTTATTTAAAAAAATAAAATATTTGACCAAGCTTATTTTAAAAAATAATATACTTTGGAATGGCAGAAAAAGTAATTTTTTTGCTGCAGAGAGAAAGTAGAAAATTGAAGCTTTTTCTTGAAAGCAGAAATAGAAGCAGAAAATTAATTTTTTTAAAATAAAAATATTCTTACTCAAAATCATTATTTACCATAACTACTCCTATTTATTTTCACCTAACCCTCCCATTATTTAGTAAATGATGTATTTTAATATATTTTGATATATATATATTATCGTATAAAAATTATGTAAAATATTCAATATATATTATGTTTGATTCAATTATATTTTATTGATTAAAATTTTAATATATTTTTTATTATTTTATTATTTTATTTTAATTAAATAAAAAATAAAAAAATAAATTAAAGTTAATTATTATGAATATTTAGAATTATTTATCTATTTAAATAATATTAATTATAAATTAATTTTTTTTATAATTTGATGGTTAAAAATATTTTTCTTTGAAAAATTTATCAAATATGACTATTCAAATACTAATAAAAATATTTATTAAATATAAATTATTTTTTATAATATTTTTTTAAATTTTATTTTTTAAAAAAATAATTTTAAAATAAATTAATTTTTATAACTTGGCCAAACAGCCCTGTATAATCTACCTTGCAGCAACTTTATTCTTTTCATCCAGGAGAGTGCAGAGGCGTTTCCCAGTTCAACAACCGGACTTTAAACGCATGGAAACAAAAACGCGGTGTCACCCAATGCTGCGGTCAACCATGAGACGTTTTACACGTGCAAATAAATACGGCGTTTGGCCTCCAGCCTTTATTAGCCCACGAAGGCCAGGAGAAAGGAAGCAGCCAAATCATCGGGAAGCCACGAGAAAATGGAAAATCCCGATCACCGTCGTAAGATCACGCGGATCAAAGGATCTCGACCGTTCAAGGTTCATTAAAAGCACAGTAAATGTGAAGGGCGTGGTACGGTCAAAAAAGCCGAAGGCGGTCAAAGCTTGAATCCGAGTCCGCATTGAAGACGTCCCCTCAGCTGCGGCATAATTATTATTAATAATCTCATATTACGAGTCGTCCCGCGGTTTCGTTTTCCCTGATCCAACTCCAAGGTGGGTGGCGGCAAAAGTTAGTAAATGCTGGAGACCGTTGGTCATGCCCATGCCGGTCACGTGGGTGCTACTTTGTGACTTTGGGTTGCAACAATTGTGTGGCCCGTTGTAAGTACGTTAATTTTTTTTATTGATAAAACGAAATATCTAATGTAGCATGAATATATCTAATTAAAATTAAAAAATAAAATATTATTAAAAATAGCATGAAACAATCCTCACCTCCAAATTCTCTTCCCATACTCTATCGCGATGAAGGCAATAATACGTTTTGACAGGATCGTAAATTTTATTCAGTTATAACAGTCTAATCAAAACTGTAATGGTTATAGCAGCCGTTATTTATAATAAAAAATATATATTTTTAAATTTTTAATATTAAAAGAATCTATGAGATGATGGTTGTTACGGTGGTTTTATAACAGAAAACAGCCGGTAATAATGAAAATATAGCGATATTATCTTTTCTAATTAGATAAAATTGGATGTTTACTGGCCGTAAGATCATTTCCTGAATTGCAGCAGACCGTTGGTTATGCCCATCCTGGTTGCTACAATAATTCTTTTTGGCAGGTCATTCTCAGACACCAAATGCTTGTGCTCTCATCGGTGCCTTTGTGCAAGGCCTGAAATGTCCCGTTATCCCCCCGTTACAGCGCCTCAACCGATCTCATTATTATAATATGTGTAGCGGTCGTTATTTATCTAAACATAATTTCTGAAGTTACTAATATTAAAATAATTGTTGAACTAATGACTATTTTAATTATATTATAAAAATAATAATGCAAAAGTAACGGCATTATTTTTTTCTTTTACTTTTTATCAAATAAAATAATTTAGTACTATCACTTTTTGAATTTAAATGAAAGCATCGATAAAAAAAAAACTCTTATTAATATTATAAGAATTCATTTTAATAAAAATAATGAAAGATAATAGTTATTGTATTCTTCTATATTATTTATTTAAAATTGAAATATAATTAAACCATATCGAATAACTAGAAGCTCGAATTCGATTCAATTTAAAATATACGAAGTTAAAATTTGACTCGATAAAAAAGAGACAAAGTTCTAAATTGATTTAACTTGACTCAAATTGAAGCATATCTGAACTCAAAATCAAATTTTATCTTAATAATAATATATATATATTTATTTAAATAAGCTCATGATAAGATAAAATTATTATAATAATAATTAACATTGCTGTTATTCAAAACTATTCTTTGCCTGCCATCTATGAGGCATGATTTCCAACGCATTTTGATGGATCATGGATAAGTCACCAGGATATGACAGACCTATAAAAACATCTCAATTACTTCATAAATTATGCCAAAGGATGTCATTACCATGCTTAGTGCCGGCAAAAGCTTAAAGAGGGCATACATCAGCCACCAACTATATAACACTCTCTCACGCTTGAGGCAAATGACATCATTGTGTAGCCAAAATTTTCAAATCTAAAAATATGTGTTCCTTTTTTACTTTCTTTTTAGCCGTCTCTGCTACTAATAATCTCTACATAAATCTTACGGTTAAAACCACTTTATGGGCCGGATGTCATTGAGGCTGCCCTATGGTTGTCATGCTGACACTCCACGCCAACAGACGCAGTTGTCCAACTTTTTTTATCCCTTGGTATAACAGTTATCCAACTTTCAAAGGGCGGTCTTGTCCACCCTCTTCCTATCCTTTGAGTCCCTCTTTCCCCGGATTGAAGGCCACTGGTTTTCACTTTTTTATCCCAAAAAAAAGCCACCAAATTCTCAGGCTCCACTCCACAGGTCATCCGCGTGTTTCCACTCCTGCGCCACTACAGCAGACGACAAAATGGAAAGGACACGTGGACGTTCTCCATCCCCCACGTTGCATCCACAAGAGCCGGTCAAAAAAAAAAAAAAAAACTTTTAATTTCCTAATAAACACCTTTTCTATTCACCTTTCTCCAAAATCTCCAATTACTTAATTAGAAAACGAGGACTAAAATCCCAAAAAAAAAAAAAAAATCCATCAGCAAAGCATCATGATTAAGTTATTACAGGCACCCGCCGGTCACCGGACTTCACCAGTGCTTCGCCTGGAAACCGCCTTTATTCCGCATGAAGGAATTTTTCGGCTTCGGTATCTCGTGGATATCCATCACCTGAATGGTTCGTTGCTTTTTCGCTTTTCCCCCAAATTTAAAAAAAAAAGCAGAAACTTAATACATAATTAAACACCATAAAATTCCAATAAACCGAAAAAAAAAAAGAATAATCAAATACCGTTTTGGGCTTCTTGGTAGTTTTCATGGAGCCGTCTTCTCGCGGAAGCGAGTCTCTCGGCATCCAGCAGGCTGTCCTCCTTGGCCTTAATTAGATAAATTTAAATAATAATTAGATTAGATAAATTTAAATAATTTTCATTTAAAATGGTGTTATAACAAATTAGCAAAAATAATTAATTTCTTTACAGCTGGAGAGGGTGCTGAAGGCGGGGAGGGGTGGTTTGCCTTGGCGGGAGCTTCCTTCCGCGGGGCGGGCTTCGCCTTCGGCTCCACTAATTCCCCGCCATTTCTCTCAGAGCTCGCATAACCATCTGCTTCAAAGCCAAGGCTTGGTCTTATTTTCATACATTAACTAAAAAAATATTTTTAGCAAAAAAAAGGAGAGACAATTCCATTATTTACTGTGAGGATTTGTTGAGTAACAGAATTCTGGAGCCTGCAATGACGAAATAATAATAACAACAATTCAGATACCAGAAAAAGGAAATCAGATTTAGAAATTTTTTATAGAGAATTGAGTACCTGTTGGTGCCCGTTTTGATTGTTATTTTTTACAGGGATTTGCTGTGGCGAGTCTCCATAAGCTGCAATATATTTGCATGGGAAATTAGAAACAGTTGGATGATAAAAAGTTCCGTTTTGTATTTTTTTTTGGATTGAGTTTGGTGACCTACTGATATATGCAGCGTCGCCGGCGGAATTCGATTTCACCCACTCGTCCACGAGATCTTTCCACCTCCTGGGGACCAAATTGGAAAAGAGGATCAGAAGCCTTTCTTCTAAGCTTCTTTCCAAAAAAATATAATTGTTTTTTAAATAAAAAAACTGGGTTTTTATTTAATTATCATCGCCGTCACCTGACGAGTTGCTTAACCAATTGCCGTACTTCTACTGAGGGATGCTTCCGGAATCCGTTCACAATCCTCCCTATATCCGTTTCCTGGATGCAGAAAAAGAAAAATAAAAAATATGTTTTAATGAATTTATGAGACATAAAGTTCTTAAAAAAAGAAAAAAAAAATTAGGATTTTACCTTGAGAGCCTGGAACGTAATCTCCATGTCTGCAAGGTTTTGCAGCAGGCTCACCAGAGAATCCTCCGACTGTTCCAACCAAAACAAAAATATTCTGCTCAAAATATCCTCTCTCTTTTTTTTTTTTGTTACAGAAAACGAAATATAGAGAAGGAAGGAAGGAGATGGACCTGATCGGGATCTTCTAGAAAATCTTTAATAGCCAAGATCTTGGTCTGCTCGTCGATCGGACGGTCATAATCCATCCCACAGTCTTGTCCTTCTCTCTCCCCACCGTTCATCGACGGCGGCGAAGCGGTCGGCACCCGCTTCCTGGCCGCGGGGCTCATACTCCCCTTCCCCTCCACTCCCCCTCGAGCGCAGTTCCCGCAGCGATCCACCGTCCTCGGCAGCGTCGCGTAGAGGCGCTCCACGATCCCGTCCCGCCGCGCCCTCAGCTCCTTGCCATGATCCCTGGCAGCTACATCGATCGCGGCCTCGATTAGCGTCCACAGATCCACGCCCGTGCTCCTCATCACCCTTCTCAAATCCTCCGCATCCATCGCCGTCGCCCCAGATCGTTCCTTCCGATCCTTTCCTCCTCCCCTCCTCGCCGGATCTGAAATCCTTAACACGCTTCCATTTCTCCCATCCAATCGATCATTCCAAATTCCAAATCCAAAATCTATTGTTTGCGCATCACTGTCCCATCCAATCTGAACTCAGACCAAAAACAAACAAAAAAACCAGATCTCTCAAGAGCAAAACGCTGACAAAATCCATCAATAAATCCCCGAATTCCTCATCGAAAAGGCCATAGATATTTTTTCTTCTTTTTTCGATGGAGATAGATATGAGAGGAAGCACCCAATAGCGAGGAGAATATAGGATTATAGACTATAGGATATATTAGTTTATTATATAAACTTCCATTATATTTTAGGTGGAGGTTTTATTATTATTATTTGTAGTTTTTTTCTATAAGAGGGGGAGGGGGGCTGACCTCTCTCTCTCTCTCTCTCTCTTTTTCCCTCTTGGGCGGTGCTATCTCCGCCTTAGAAGACGACAGAAGGGCATTGGCTCGCTCTCCTCGGTCCTCCCTTTCCGGGAAACGGAGACGGAGAAAAAGGGGATGGGGATGGAACCGAGAAGGGGGAAGAGGGGAATCTAAGAGTTTCTTTTTTACTCTGCCCTTCCGCCTCGTGATTAATTTTTTTCTTTCTATTCTATCTTCTTCCGTTGAGCATATTCGGAATATTTTTTATGCTTTCCTTTTAAGTGGCCCGTTTTGGGGGCTCTGCTCCGCCGTTAAGTCCAGCCTTTGCGGCGTTGGCATCTCTCGATCTGTGGGCCCGAGGAAACGGACGGCATCGAATCGGTGGACTTTGGAAGCGACACTTTCGTTGTGTTTACTGTGGTCTGTCTGGAGTCTGGATGAGGATGAGGAAGGTGACGCGAAGGCAAGTGGCGGGATCTCCTTTGAAGCAGTTGATCGACCATCTGACGGCTATTAGTGTCGGATAAACTCGTGAGCTGGCAGTGTCTGATTATCGGATCATATGCCATCGGGGACCCACCGGTGGTTGTCATTCATCTCAGGATTCGTCTCCATTCTCGTTACCCCATGATCCTACTTTCGGTGATGGTGTAATCTAATGAGATTGGAGTAGATTTACTGCTGGATTCGTAGGTTGGAACTTGGAAGGGTCCTTTAGGTGTGGACCTGTGGTTCATATCAAATCCGCTTTCTTGCAGCACGAATTTTGTGGAAGAAATAAAATGATCTCCATGATCTTTCTTCCTAGAGACCAACAGACACAACTTTAGGCTGGAACCTAGAGGAACCCTAAGAAGATTGCATGCTGGATCGGCTAAGATGTTTGATTCCTACAAGATATTCATGAAAAATACGTAAGCAAAGCATGAGTAGAAAGCATGCATATATTGATTGGAGTTTATATTTTTCAAGAAAAATGGAAGATTGAGTCTCATTTTCTTGCTTAAGATTTATTTTTCCCAATAATTTTCATTTTTTTTACCTAAAAAAATAATAATCTTCACTTTTCTATTTAATGGTTCAACATATCCTATCTATTTTCTATGGTCGATGTTAACGCAAATGTGCCATTGTGGTTGCTTTTACGCTGGCATGTTGTTTTGAATGGCCCTGTTCAAAGGACATTCTCAGCTTTATCCAATTTTTAGATATAAAGCATGATTTTCTATGGCTTCACGAGATTATGTCCTTCCGCTCTTTGTGTATGCATGGTGGTCGTACCATAGTGGAGCAAGGGTAGCCCCACTCGATTCGCATTGGACATGTCATGATTTCCATGGTTGGAGTTGTGGAAATAATTTTAATAATCAAAATTGTTGGATGTAGGTTTGAGTTAGCAATATTGTTGTTTGCCTTTTTTTTTTTTTTTAGATCATCGATATGCCAGAAAAAACTTGTCTACTGATATAAAATAGTAATAAGCTTGATGGTTAGGTTTAACAATCGTATGGAGATGCCACTTATAATAATTTTGATACTCTTTCAAAAAGACTAAATAAAAAATATTATTTAGATTTTTTGATCTTATATAAGTATCTAAAAATTTTTCAGTAAATAATCAATATAAGACTAAATATATATTTATATAGGTCCTCATATACCCCTATTGTTTAAGTTCTAGCATTCTCATCAATCTAAGGATCTAAATCTATGCAAATCTACTCATCTCGTGGTTAGTCCTAGTGAATCCGAATTGCCATCTCCCTTACTCCACATGAGCTATAAGCTAGATTGGTTGTAATATCATTCGTAATAATTCAAAATTTTATAAAAGAAAAAGGTCCAAAGATATTATTAAATTAGACTTTTTGGTCATATAAAATCCTTTCAGCAAATAACCGATATAGGTATAAATACATGCCTACATCGATCCTCACATCACCGATATTGAATATAGCCAAAAAGGAGTAGGATGATGATAGTGTGGGTGTGGATTTCTCGATCTTCAAGGATTGTTGTTATCGTTATGCTGCTTGTTCGAAAGCAGAAGAGCTAGAATGTAGCTGGGGCTGTTAATTACTCTAGCTTATTGACTGCTAGGATGGGTATCACTATTTAACTTTTGATATTTATCATTGTTGATTTTCACAACGTGATCTACTATTGTCATTCATGATTGGTATCCCTACTACTTTGATAAGTAGTTATAACACTCCTCTCGTGTTTTGGATAATCATATGGGTTGTGGTAAGACATGTGTAACTACCCCTCTCCTTTCATCTTTTAAATAGTGATAATATGGGATAGGTGTAACTATTTTTTGATTTATGCCATATGGCCTACTATGCATGACAACCACTTTCCTTCCCCTATTGTATTCTGAATAGCACTTTCATCCATGTCGAGCAACGGTAATAACTATTTAGCCACTTCTTTGCTTTTGCTTTATAAAAAGCTCTATCTTAGAAGGGGTGTGCAAACAGACCTATCAAACAATAAAACTAACCCAAATCACTAATTTGGATTCGGTTTGGATCATTGTTTTCATATTTTATTTGGTTTCAATTCTAAAATTTTAGATACCAAAAAAATCAGTTCGGTTTTGATTTCAATTTTGAAAATCTATTTGAAACCAAACCAACCAGCGGATGTATTATATATATATATATTATGTATGAATTGCCACCGATTTACTTATATTTGCTCTAACGCTAATGATTCATTGCTTTCATACTTAGCTCATCCTAAAAACTATCCATTTAGCCCATCTATTAAGCTGCTCATGTAGCATGGGTAGAAAAAATTTAAAATGGATGGTAGCCCATTTAGCCTATCTCATAGGCGGCCTATTTGATATAAACAAAATTGCCTAAAATTTGATAAACCGAAGCCAACCAAAACCTTTTTTTTTTGGTTAGGTTTGAATCGGTTTTTCTATTTAGTTGGTTTAGTTTCAATTTTAGAATATTGATTCAAATCAGTTTAGTTTAAAAACTGATCTCAAATCTATCTGAACTAAACCATGCATACCCTTATGTCCTAGGACTATAACTTCCGCCATCATTGATCAACACCACATTCATTCAGTCTTGCACCCTTGATGAATCAATCTATACCCTTAGTGTCTAAATCCTTAGTATTTCGGCAAATAAATCATAGTTGGTCTAGATATCATATCAGGATTTTGCTAAAACTCTTTTACATTATTTCATAAAATAAATGGAAGACATCTTGACCATTCAATAAGTGAGGATATTTAGGAAACTTTACGCTTCACAAGTTAGCAGCCAGTTAAATAGATTACTAACTTCCTTTTTCATTAATTTTTCTAAAGAAATAATTCAATAATTTCTATTCTGGCTTTGCTAAATTGAATTGAAATTAAAGCTGACAAGATAGGTCTAAGAGAAGCTTGGGTCTTGTTGGAGCACGACTTCAGATTCTTCGAGAAGATTCGCACTGGAGAGCTAGTCTGGGGTTGGATCGATTACTATCATGGATCAACCTACAAAAAAAAATCCAGAATTCTCCGATGTTTAAGTTAGTTGGCCTCTTGTCAATAGATAATGAAAATGAAAGATTGAAAGGCAGAATAAAAGTTTATGTGAAGAAAAAATTTGATCTTCCTTCCGTGAAAAAATCGAGAGTAGATATTAGTAGAATTTTGGCTCTATAAATCTTATGCTTACCTTTGGAAGGATATCCTGCCTCTCTATTTATAGAAAGATTTGCTTAGGTCTTAAGAGAATTTGTTAGGTCGTTAGTTAGTTATAATAGAACGGCTAGTTGGATAGTAGCTAATTAAACTGTTCGTTTCAAAATGTTTGTTATAGCATAAACTATTGAAGACGAATAAAATGGCCTTCAACAAATTAAATTATTTTCTATGGGAGCATCCCTTGGTTCACCATGAACATAAATATCTAGAACTACTAAATAAAGAGGGTTTAGGCCACGCTCCATGAATATTTTAACAGCCTTTCAAAATTTACCATTGCGGAAAAGATCAGGACCACACCTTCATTGAAATGCACCCAGGATGATACGGTAAACTCACATTAGTTATAGACGCAAGACCACCAATGCGATCGGTTATGCAGGTGAAGTCTGTGCTCGACGCCCACAACTGATAACCTCAATTCAAAGGCATCGGGAGAGATTCTTTCCGGGCAAACAAGAATGTGGCCTAACAATAGAGCTCGGCCTAATAAACTCATAGATCCTGGCTAATAACCTACGAACTCAGCCTCCATACAATAAAGATACAAAAGGGATCCTCAGATAAGGACAAGCAACTATAGAGAACGGCAAGCGGAAAGGAAGAGAAAGAGGACTCTTACTACTTTTTAACTCTTACTCCCTCTCTTTTCTTTCTACTATTCCTAAAGCTTCAGCTAACTTAAGCATTGGAGGGTCTCCTATTGAAATACCATCGGTGAGTATAGACTTTTTTTGTAGGTACTCTCTGGCATCGTGGATCCAGAATGATGTCCAGCTCTTGAAAGAAATATGCCCTCAAGCCAATCAAAATATGTATTTTGATAGATCATTTTATTATCTTTCAGACTTACGTAATGATATTTTAAATTAATAAAGGCATTTATTTTATCATATGCTATACCTTATTATTTATTTAAGGTTATGATGAACCCCATAAATTAGAGCTATGGTTTTAGGGTTATGATGAGATCATACCTGTGAGATCTAAAATCCTAAAACCCTAATCTAAAATATTTTTGATTGATGGAACATTGAGTTTGGAGATCAATATTTTTGGAAAGACTGGTACATTCTATGTATGCTCGATGGAGAGGATGATTGATCTCATAATCACTTATGTTTGATACTAATATAAGGATGTGGGTGCTTATTAGAGAATAAATTTACTGAATTGATTCGACTTAAGAACATCTAATGGAGTCTTATCTACTTTTCAATAGATGGTTTTATAGTGGAAGTTATGCAAGTAATCCTTTGACCTGAGACTGTCATAGAACCTTATATGCATGAATTCATATTTTGATTCATACTCATTCATAACTTAGTCATGTACGGAATGTTCTGAATATGGTAGATTGCATATGGAGGTTGTGAGTAGGTCAACATGGAATCGATTACTCTTGGTAAGAGGAGATCGCATCCTACTTGCTTAAGTCGAATGATGATTCAGGAAGACTTTGATCAAAGCATGATAAAAATTAAAAATAATTTTTAATATTTTATTAATTGAATCATTATGATATGATTGAGAAAAATATGAATATGAAATTAGATTTGACATGATTCTATATCCATAGTCATATTCGGGATGCAAGATGATCATAGGATCAAGTTGAATGGTAATTTTCCACTAAAGGATATTTTTGGTATCTCCATCGAAATTTCATATCTTTCGGCTAGACATGATATATTGCTAGACGTCAATCATGTCTTATGAGTTTGATCGAATTAAAGAGTTTTATTTAATCATCAATTAGAAAATATTCTAATTTATCAAAATGGGTCAGCTCAATTTGACATAAATCGATTTGATTAAGTTCTAACCAAATTAGGTCAAATCACACCTGGATCCATTACTAGCTAGATATGGAACCTAATGGGTCATGCATAAAGAAAATTAATCAAGAGTTTAATTGGATTAAATCATGTTTGCAAATCAAATATACTAGCACATATTACAAACCCTAGCATCTAGATTTGAATTGGATTCGAGTCGAGTTCCAATTTGAGCTAATTAGATCCAATTTGGGTTAAATCAGATTTGATCCTCAATTGGGTTAATTCTTGGTTAGATTACCAAGGAATTGGATGCCTAAAATCAGAGTTCCATGTGCCTAAGAGTCTCTCTCTTGATGCATAGAAGAGACTTAATGCGCTAGGGGTTATAGCTCATGATTTTTGGTTTGTGCCAACTTTCTTGGCCTTATCCTCTTTTATTTCTATGTAAATATTTTTATGAGTTTTTAAATCTACGAGAAAGTGCAGAGGAGAGTCCTTTTGCTTCTTAAACTCCTTCGTGGAATATCTAAAAATTGGATAAAGGAGGACTCCTTGCCACCCCAACTTCTTGGCGCCCCTTGGACCAAGTCAAAGGCCCTTTGGCCTTAGACTTTTCCACCCTTATCTCCACGCCCCACTTCAGATGAGGCATCCCCTTTTAAGGCCATGGGATGGCCTTCATCTCTGATCAAAGCCCTTGAATAAAGGTGCCACTTAAATAAAGTTTTGCGACTCTTCGTGCAAACTACATAGAATTAGTCCAAAGAGTCATTCTACTTTAAGGCACCTCTTTGAATTAATTCTACGTACTCCATGTGGCTTGATTTTTTTAGATGGACATGAGATGATGGAAAAGGCGTTAGATATGCCCAAGGAGAGGGTGTGAGATTTTAAGGAAGCACCTCTACGTATATTATAAATGGGGGTGCACTCCGAGAGTCCACGGTATTCTAATTTCTTTCTTCTTTCTTACAAGAGTTTCTTTTTATCCAATTTTCTTTCTTCTCTTCTCTTATCTAGACAAGGTCCTATCAAGGACAAGAAGTCTTCTTTAAGATAAAAAGATTAGAAAGAAAAATTAAGAAGACAACACTACAACAAAATAGGTTTTTAGCGACGTAAAATTTTCGTCGCTAATAATCAATTTTCATCGTTAATAATTATTAGCGATGAAATTTTTATCGCTAATTCTTAATCGTAAAAAATGGAATTGTAGATAATTATTAATGATAAATTTTTTTTTGTCACTAATAATAATTATTTATGATAAAAATTTTTCGTCAGTAAAAAATTTCTACATTTCTACGATGAAATTATTTACGATGAAAATAATTTTTTTTCTATCATAAATAATATTTTTACCGACAAAAAAATTTTATCGTAGATAAAAAATTATTTACGATAAAAATAATTCCATCATAGATAATGATTATTTGTGATGAAAATAATTCCATCATAAATAATAATTATTTATGATAGAAATAATTCTATCATAGATAATGATTATCTATGATGAAAAATTTCCATCGTAGATAGTTGATTATCTATGATGAAAAATTTCTGTCATAGATAGTTGATTATTTACGATAAAAATAATTTTATTATAGATAATCAGTTATCTATGATAAAAATTTTTCATCATAAATAATATTTTTAAAAAATAAAAAATATTTTTATATTAATTTTTTTAATTTTAAAAAAATAAAATAAAAATTCATAAATAAATGTCATCATTTCATTCATTCATAAATAAACATAAATAAATGTCATCATTTCATTCATCCATAAATAAATTTTATTTTTTATTACATAAAATTTTAATTACAAAAAATATTTTTTTGTAAATATAAAATATCTAAAATAAAAATATATAGAAATAGGTAGTCGACCATCAAGTATCGATAATATCTGGAGAAGGAGAATGGATTGAAGAAGGAGGAGAGCATTTAGAAAAGCTCGGACCGATCTGCTGCTGCCTCATCTTGTGCATCATTTGCTCCATCTATGCCATCCGCTCCATCATCTATGTCTGAAATAGATGGTATTCATCGATGCGTGCACTCAAATCAGTAGCCCACTGTTGATTCTCAGTAGACTATCTCTGTATCTCCACCAGCCACACATCATAAGCAGCATGGATATTAGCCCTGGATGGACGTGAAGATGGAGAAGCTCTGATCCCATGCCCTAGCCTCCTAACATAACAGGATCTCGTACCAAGCATTCGATCATAGATCTCATCATCTGTGGATGCAGTCGAGCCCTCTAAGGTAGGCTGGAATCTAATATTTATCATATGATCCTGAAAATTTAATTTATAGCTATTCTAAGTTTGTATTGAAAATCAAAATGTAAATACATAAATAGTTAGAAAAACTTACATAAAGCTCCTGGCTCCCAGTCGTCTAGCCTCCTGATCTTCATTGATGTGTCCACTGGTAGATATCAATTCTACTAGAAAGCTCGTCACTTTCTACATCTCTCTATAATTTGAGAATAATTAATAAAAAAATTTTAAATAGTTAAAGAGTTAATATATGATAAATAAAAATTACTTACTATCTGCTCCATATGGTGAGTGAATAACCTCGAACCTCCATAATGCGAAACTGTCTGTTTTGCCCGATTTTCAGCATTCTTGGAACATTGATCCTGCATAGTTAATATTCAAATTAATCAGTAAAAAACTTAATTTAAAAATAAATAATATTTAATTATTAAATTCTAAATAAGAAGAAGTTATTTGATATGTTGGATCCTCGTACGTGTGGCATATGACAGCTCAGTCCTCCATAGTGATGCTGTCATATGGCTGCTGTCGCGCTGTCTCCACCCCCTAGTCGTGCACTATAGCATACCAGTGGCGATGAATGCAATGTCGATACTCCTTAAAATACGTGTATAAATGATCATTTATAGTTTGCCGTATACGATCGTGCTCAAAATCAATAATATCAAAAATAGCCTACGAATAACAAATATTATAAGAATACAATGCTAATTAAATATTTAAATAAATATTATTATACCTATAAGTGACTATAGAAGACCTTTCTTTGAGGTCGTGTAATCTGACGCCAATCGAAGAGCATCGTCAGGGCATAGCCATGGCAAATGATAACCAGCTCAGTCTGCCATGGCTCACACCATCTCCTAATAGGTCTGGTATAGCCTGGTGAAATCTCGATGCAGAGAAACTGTCCCTTGTGCTTGCATCTCCAATGCTCAAGGGCGAGGTTCTTCGATGGACCTCACCCTCGCCTCTCCACCGAAATAGAATGATCTAAAAAAATAATGAATAAATTATTAGTATATTAGCCATCTATTAACCTAATAGATAAATTAAAATCAAATTTTATAATATAAAAAATATTAAAATACCACTTGAGCCCGCCTGATCACTCGAATTCGTCTCAGTCAGATCCCCCTATACAAGGCCCTTCGGTGACTCCAATGGTGCAGTAGTGGAAATGGGGGAAGGCTCAAGGGTAGGCTGGGAAGTCGAACATCGTCATATCCCTCCTGACGCCATACCTGCAATCCTTAAAGTATGCATTTAATTAACTTGACATATAGATGAATGTAATAATCAATAATAATAGTGAAAAACACATAAATGCTAATCAAGAGATTTGTATTGCATACCATTATTACTAGAAAAGATTGAACAAAGAATATAGATTTATTTATCAATATCCGTATCCTCCTCAATTTGTAGATCCTCATCCGAATCACAATAATCGATTAATGTATCATCTTCTTCATTATTTATGAAATGATCGTCGTCCTCCGAATCATCAAGATTAAATACCATATCAATTTCAACTTCATTGGATGGCATATCAGCCCTATTCAAAGGAGCTATCAAAAGTTCTTCATCAACAAGATGCTCGGTCAATATTTATTTTTCTTCTTGAAAAGCTTCATCTTCAAGTGATATGTGATGATACACCATATTGACACATCTTTTACATAGACACTTTATCCGACTGGCACTATCAGCATTAAACCGTGCAAATTCAATAAAATTTGGAACATCTTTTCAATATTCAGGCAAGAAAATATTCCTGACGTTCATCCAACTTTTGTCGATATCCATCTGATAATAAAGAATAATGATTCATGAATCCTAACTCCACCAACTCCTTCCTAATAGGTATGGTCCTATCCCTTTCAAAAATACATCACTTTTATTGTTGCCACATCTTTGTTCTTTATTCCATATCCGAAAAAATCCAACAGCATCTTCCTACAGTTCTCCAAGTACATGATATAGATGGATCATATTTTAACCACATCTAATATGTACCTAGAGAATGAACAAGATAACTACGATGGAGTTTTTCATAATAGAACATGGAACACGATGACAACAATAAAATATTGATGCATTTTTTAACTGCCCAAATCAGGGCATCCAAGAGCCGTTCATAGAGTCCATTTTGGGGACCCTATGATTGACTCTTGAATAGGAGTCTAAGATTACATGATTGCATGCATAATATAATTACCAGATAGGATCCGAGATGGAGATCCAATCCGGATCATGGATCGAATCTCGGATAGGATCCCGACTCATATCTCTGATTGAAACTCGATTTGGATCTCAGATAGAGATCTGGCCTGGATCATGAACCAAATCCCAGACTGAGATCTCGACTCATATTTTTGATCGAAACTCGATCCGGATCCCAGACCAGATATTTTATATGCATTAAAAATTAAAATATTTAGTTAATTAAAATTAAAATAATAAATTATCATCAACATGGAATACAGGAACTAAATAAATAATAAAATTAAACTATAACAAGTAAAAGCATAAAAATATAATTAAAAAACTAACTATTTCAATTATTAAAAATATCTAATTTTTAATTATTTTATCATTTTATCTTAAAATTTAGTATTATTATTAAAATTATTATTATTATTATTACTATTTTTATTTTAATATTATTAATATTAGTATTTTTATTAATTATTAATACTAATACTATTATTATTCTTACTATTACTATTATTATTATTATTTTTATTAATTATTACTACTACTATTATTATTACTACTACTAATAATAATAATAATATTATTATTATTATTATTATTATTGAGAATAAATTTTGCTCCCGTCGAAGTTCAGTCTGATGCTTAGGCTAATGCAACTGGTAATCACGAAAGAGCTTTAATCGAAAATTCTCCTCCAGCGATCGAACCCCAGTCAAACTCCTCCAACGGTTGAACCTTAGCCGAACTCCTTCAGTCAACCGAACTCTTCCAGCAGCTAAACTCTTTCAGAAGTCAAACTTCTTCTAAATTTTTTCTTCAGTCAGATTTCTACAGGAGCCGAACTCCTTTCGGACTTCTCCTTTAGTCGAATTTCTATAGGAGCTGAACTCTTTTCAAATTTCTCCTTCATTCGGATTTCTCTAGAAGCTGAACCCCTTTCGAACTTCTTCAGGAGCCGAACTTCTTTCGGACTCCTTCAGTCAAGCTCCTTCAGGAGCCGAACTTCTTTTGAATTTTTTCTTCGGTCGAACTCCTTTTAGATTTCTCCTTCAGTCGAATTTTTATAGGAGCCAAACTCCTTCTGAACTTCTTCTTCAGTCAGATTTCTACAGGACCTAAACTCTTCTCAGATTTTTTCTTCATTTGGATTCCTCCAGGAGCTGAACTCCTTCCAAATTTCTTCTTCAATCAGACTCCTCTTGGAGCCGAACTCCTTTCGGATCTCTCCTTCAGATGGATGCTTACAGGAGCCGAACCCCTTCAAACTCCTTTTGGACACCTCCTTCAATCAAGCTCCTCCAGGAGCCAAACTCCTTTCGAATTTCTCCTTCGATCGAACTCCTCCAGGAGCCGAACTCCTTCCGAATTTCTTCTTTAGTCAAGCTCCTCTAGGAGCCAAACTCCTTTCAGATTTTTCCTTCAATCAAGTTCCTCCAAGAGCCGAACTTCCTCCGAACTTCTTTAATCAGATTCCTCCAGGAGCTAAACTTCTTTCGGACTTCTCCTTCAGTCGGATTTCTTCAGTGAAATACTTTTAGAGTTCAGCTAGCATTCCTCTCGGATGATCTCCTCTTGCCATATTTTCTTTAAAAATCTAAACTTCTCTGGAATTGATGTATCTCAAAGCTCTTCACCATCCAGCACCTTCTTCCTCTGAACTTTGATTATTAAATCTCAACAAACAACCACTTTATGGCAATGGATATCACTCTCCATAACAAACTCCACGTAGTCTCGAGCGGCCTACTATCGAACGACCATATCACAATAATGGACACCTCTCTCCATAACAAACTTCATATGGCCCTGAGTGGCCCACTATCGAATAATTATGACAAGCTTCGTCTATAAAAATGGATCCTCCAGATATGTTTTCTCTAAGCTCTTTTCTCCTTTCCAAAACTCTATGGAACTCTTTTCTGAGCACTCCATTTTTGTTGGCCAGAAGAGTTGATTTGATCATTGTAGAATCCTGCTGGAGCCACCACCATCGACTTCGGATGAAACATTATTTTGTAGATCACCGACAGCGACCTCGTCTGTTCTTGAGGTACTCTTATTCTTAAAGAAGTGCTCAGTCGATCCTGTCGATCTTCTTCTTTAAGGTTCATCTCTATCCTCTTCCTTAATCCTAAGAAATGCCTCCGAAGAAGGCGACTACCCAGAGATCTACCGCTTCTACCATCAGATCTGAGTCAGATCCATCTATTCCTACTCTATCATCGACATTTCGACCACTACCTCCACCGATGATCATGATAGATCTAGAGCAGTTTGACCTACTGATACAGCTGGTTCAGGGCCTCACCAAAATGGTGCAGATCATGCGGCAACCTTCGATGACGATTTTGCCAAAAATTTGCCATCAGAATGTCAAAAATCGGCCCCAAGGAAGGGCACTTGATCTAGCATACCCGTCATCCTTGGGAAGGAGAAACAGAGAGCTGAGGATCTATGTTTGGATCGTGATTCTTCTTCAGAAGGAATCTTTTTCATCTACAATCGACAGCATTCCAAGATCTATGATCGAGATAACGTCCTCGATCAAAAACTGTGGGGATGGATCGATGGGTTGAGGAGCTCGGCCACATCACCCCAGCTCACCATGATGACGTCCGCATCGATCCCCCTTTCTCTTCCTAAATTATGCAAGAGCCCATTCCACTGAACTTTGAGCTTCCTCCGATTTGAAAGCTACGATGAAACCTCTGATCCGGTCGATCATCTAAAGATCTTTCAAACTACAATGCTGCTCCATGGCACATTTGATACCATCTTATGCCAAGCTTTTTCGTCTATCTTGAAGGAAGCAGCAAGAAACTGATACTTGACGTTGAAGTCGGATACGATCTTCTTCTTTGACTTGATGAGCCATCAGTTTGCGGCTCGCTTCATCAGCAGCCGACGTCTATGCCGAAGTTCGAATTCCCTGATGAATATCAGGGAGGGCCGAATGAAATTCTTCAGCATCGCTGGTAGAAGGCCGAATGAAGTTCGACCATGCTTTTGGACTCCTTCCGAGTGCGAACTCCTCCTCGAGCTCGTCATCAAAGAAGCCCCGACGGAAGGGTGCGAAGAAGTCCCCCCCAGAAGGTTTCGCAGCTACGCCCCCCTCAATACTCCACAGATGCCAGCCTGAAGCAAGAGTAGATTGGCCAAGGATGCTACCGCAATCAGAACCACCAATGAGGGAGGAACAACAAGGAGCTTAGTACTTTGGCGAGCCACCATCTCTCAGCCTTAGAGTCAGGAAAAGCTTACCCCGAATTAGGAAGGTCCATATGAAATAGAATAGGTTGTCCGGTCTGAAACTTAACGCCTGAAGGAGCTCGGAGGAAGAACGCTCTCACGATCTTTGAATTCAAAAAATCTAAGGATATACTACCAGTAATTTTTCTTCAATAAAACTCCTCCATTTCAATATTATTGTTTCTTGGTGCAAAAACTATGTGATGACAGGAAAGAAGTAATCAATAGTGATCATGATAGGAATAGAAGGAGAACCTCATCCTAACATAAGTAAGTCGAAGGCTTCATTCATTTTAAACGAGATGGGAGGAGAGGCCCTGACAACGAGCCTTATGTTCCCCCACAGTCCATAGGAACAAGAGGAGAACCTGATCCTAATGCGAGCAAAGTTGAAGGCCTCGTTCATTTTAGATGAGGGAGAGAGGCCCTGACAATGGCCCTTATGTGCCCCCACAGTCTGTTAGGAATAGAAGAAAAATCTCATCCTAACGTGAGCAAAGTCGAAGGCCTCATTCATTTTAGATAAGATGGGGGAGAGGCCCTGACAACGATCCTTATGCACCCCTATAGCCCATAGGAATAGGAGGAGAACCTCCTCCAAACGTGGGCAGAGTCGAAGATCTCGTTTATTTTAGACGAGATGGAGGGAGAGGCCTTGACAACGACCCTTATGTGTCCCCATAGCCTGTTAGGAATAGGAGGAGAGCCTCATTCTAACGTGAGCAAATTCGAAGGCCTCGTTCATTTTAGATGAGATGGAGAAAGAGGCCCTAATAACGGCCCTTATGCGCCCCCATAATTCGTTAGGAACAGAAGGATAACCTCATTCTAACATGAGCAAAGTCGAAGATCTTGTTCATTTTAGATAGGATGAGAGGAGACGCACCGACAATGGTTCCATTATGTCCAACAACAACAGAAGATAAGATCTCCCCCGAGCTTCTACGTCAATAGAAGATAAAATCTCCTTCAAATTCAACATCAAGCTCGGTTGGAGATAAGATCTCTCCTAAGCTTCTACTTCGACAGGAGATAAGATCTCCTTCAACCTCGACTAGAGATAAGATCTTCTTCGAACTTCTACATCAACAGGAGATAAGATCTCCTTCAATCTCGACTGGAGATAAGATCTTCTTTGAGTTTTTACTTTGATAGGAGATAAGATCTTCTTCAATCTGGGCTGGAGATAAGATCTTCCCCGAGCTTTTACATCAATAGGAGATAAGATCTTCTTTAACCTCGACTGAAGATAAGATCTCCCTCGAGCTTCAACGTCTATGTCAACAGGGGATAAGATCTCTTTCAATCTCAACTGAAGATAAGATCTTCTCCGAGCTTCAACTTCAATCTTGACTGGAGATAAGATCTCCTCCGAGCTTTTACATCAATAGAAGATAAGATCTTCTTCAACCTCGGTTGGAGATAACATCTCCCCGGAGCTTCCATGTCAATAGGAGATAAGATCTCCTTCAACTTCAACTTTAACTTGAATGTTGGCTGGAGATAAGATCTCCCTCAAGCTTCTATGTCAACAGAAGATAAGATCTCCTTCAACCTCGGTTGGAGATAAGATCTCCTCCGAGCTTCATCGTCAACTTCAACCTTGGCTGGAGATAAGATCTTCTCCGAGCTTCAACTTCAACTTCAACTTCAACCTCAGTTGGAGATAAGATCTCATCCGAGCTTCAACGAGATCTCCCCTGAGCTTCAACGTCTATGTCAACAGGAGATAAGATCTTCGTCAATCTTGGTTGGAGATAAGATCTCTCCTCGAGCTTCAACCTTAACAGTGTAGAGTCCAAAAAAAGACTTCGACAGTCACCTTTTTTATACTTCTTTTCTTCGAATTTCAAACTCGAAAGTGGGAGGACTATTGTTGGAGATAAAGTCTGCTCCCATCAAAGTCCAGTCTGATACTTAGCCTAATGCAATTGGTAATCATGAAAGAGCTTCAATCGAGAATTCTCCTTCAGTGGTTGAACCCCAGTCGAACTCTTCCAGCGGTCGAACCTTAGTCAAACTCCTTCAGTCAGTTGAACTCTTCCAGTGGTCGAGCCCAAGCCCCAACTGAACTCCTTCAGCGGTCAAACCTTAGTCGAACTCCTTCAGTTAATCGAACTCTTCCAGCGGCCGAGCCCTAGCCAAACTCCTCCAATGGCCGAACTCCACCAGTGGCCGAACTCCTCCAGGAGTTGAACTCCTTCTGGATTTCTTCTTCAGTCGAATTTCTATAGATCCCAAACTTCTTTCGAACTTCTCCTTCAGTTGGATTTCTACAGGAGCTGAACTCTTTCTAGATTTTTTCTTCATTCAGATTCCTCCAGGAGCCAAACCCCTCTCGAACTCCTCCGGGAGCCGAACTCATTTCGGACTCCTTCAGTCAAGCTCCTCTAGGAGCCAAACTCCTTCCAAATTTTTTCTTCGACCGAACTTATTCAAGAGCTGAACTTCTTTTGGATTTCTTCTTCAGTCGGATTTCTACAGGAGCCAAACTCCTTTCAGACTTCTTCTTCAGTCAGATTTCTACAGGAGCCAAACTCTTCCCAGATTTCTTCTTCATTCGGATTTCTACAGGAGCCAAACTCTTTCAGGATCCCTCCTTCAGGAGCCAAACTTCTTTCGGATCTCTTCTTCAGATGGATGCCTATAGGAGCCGAACCTTTTTCGAACTTCTCCAGGAGTCAAACTCCTTCCGGACTTCTTCTTCAGTCAAGCTCCTCTGGGAGCCAAACTCCTTTTGGATTTCTCCTTCGACCAAACTTCTTCCAGATTTCTCCTTCAGTTAAGCTCCTCCAAGAGCCGAACTTCTTTCGAATTTCTTCTTCCGTCAAGTTTCTCCAGGAGCCAAACTTTCTTCGAACTTTTTCTTCAGTCAGATTCTTCCAGGAGCTGAACATCTTTCGGACTTCTTCTTCAGTCAGATTTCTTT
Source organism: Cocos nucifera (assembly GCA_006176705.1). Lineage (NCBI taxonomy): Eukaryota > Viridiplantae > Streptophyta > Magnoliopsida > Arecales > Arecaceae > Cocos > Cocos nucifera. The sequence goes on along the minus strand of QRFJ01005104.1, from coordinate 22,215 downwards.
AGTGGATTACTTCTAGAGTTCAGCTAGCATTCCTTTCGAATGATCTCCTCTAGCCGTATTCTCTTTAGGAGTTTGAACTCCTCTAAAATTGATGTATGTCAAAGCTCTTCATCATCTAACACCTTCTTTCTTCGAACTTCGACTATTAAATCTCAACGATCAGCCACTTCATGGCAATGTACACCACTCTCCATAACAAACTCCATGTGGTCCTGAGCGATCTACTATCGGATGGTTACGACAAGCTCCATCTATAAAAAGGAACCCTCTAGATACATTTTCTCTAAGCTCTCTTCTTCTTTTCAAAATTCTGTGGAACTCTTTTCTGAGTACTCCATTTTTGTTGGCCAGAAGAGCTGACTTGATCGTTGGAGGGTCCTGCTGGATCCACCACTACCGACTTTGGATGAAACTTTATTTTGCAGATTACCGAGGGCGACCTCATCTTCCTCGACTCTAGCTCGATCCGATGTCAATTAGATTCTATACCAATAATTAGTAACCTAATGTCGTACCCCCGCCATCGTAGCCCCCCTGGTCCCCCACCTTGCATCGCCCCTTCGCTGCACCACCTATGACTCTCCATCGGTCAGCCTTAACGCTCCACGCCCATGCACCCTCGGCCCCATTAGACGGCCCCCCCGTCCCCAACCCTGCGCACGTACATGTCGCCCCCAACACCCTGCTCTTCCCGCCCACCACCCATGGCTACCCACTCGAGACAACATCGACCGCCGTGCGCCCCTCCATGCCCCATGCACCCCCAACCACCCCCCACCCAGCTATCGTGACCCCCTCGACACCCCACCCCTGGTGGCCCCACAGCCCCTATGGTGTTGGCCCTCCAACTCCCACCACCAACGAGCCTCCACCAAGGCCGTCAACTGCCACGCACGGCAGCAGGCACCCACCATTCACGGTCGGCATCCGCCACCAGCCACTGCACGGCATGATACGCACGTCATCGGCCCCTAGACCAAAAGAATAATTAAAAAAAATAAAATCTAATCTACAGTCGGTAAGTATTTACCTTCGTCGATGATCGATCGACCGAAAATGCATAGTGGCAAGGGCAACGACGGCAATAATGATGGCGGCAACGGTGGTGGCAATGGATGGACAACGGTAATGAAAATAGGAAAACCGGTCATCGCCGGTGGTGGAAGCCCGAGGCGTGGGGGAGAGAGCGATCGAGGGGAAGAGAGAGGGAGACGAGCCGAAGTGGGTTTTGCCGGAGTGGGTTGGAATATTTAAAGGTTATTAGTGATGAAATTATTGATGACAAAACTTTCATCGCTAAAAATATTATTTATGATGAAAATTAATAATTTATCATTAATATTAATTATTTATGATGAAATTTATCATCATAAATAATTTCATCGCTAATAATTTTCATTAAATATTTTACTAAATTTTTTTCTCTCTCTAAAAAATAATAAAATAAATTATTTATAATAAAAATAATATTTCACCACTAATAGTTCATTATTTATGGATGAAAATAATTATTCATCATAAATAACTAATTTTTAGCAACTTATTATTTTTATTGCTAATAATTCATCATAAATAACTAATTTTTTTTAAAAAAAAGAAAATATGGACTATTTTGAAAACCAAAAAAGAAAAAAAATTTATCATATTTTACTAATGCGATGGGGTTATGGGTGCGAGCACGTTCACTATTAAATACCTGCAAGCAAATTATTTTTTTCTATTTTTAAAAAGAATTAGTATCATTTTAAAATTTAATTTTTTTTCTAAATATTACATATGATTTTAAATTTTAACGTCCATCTTCACCATTCATTATTTAAGTAATTATCATAAAAGCACCATCACAAAATATCCCCTCGATCAGGTTGCACTAGCTATGCAGATCGACAAAAAATAATTTTGATGGTTATAAATGATTGCATATGATGATCTGATAGATAGAAATCACCAATCAGTTTCAAAAATTTATATCGATGATCTCTGTGATATTTCTAGCATACTAGCAAACTTTTACTTCAATCGGATATAATTATAATAGTCAATTTAGCATGGGATGATGATTTGAATCGTTAAATAAAAAATGAGTGATTAAAATATCAATTAGCATGTGATTATTAGATTATTTTTTAAAATAAATGATCTTTGCTAATAGTTTGATCATTTTTATTTTGGTGATCGTAAAATATAAATCACATATATATAAACTATCTAAAACTACACGTCTCTTGATACATATTCTTAAGGTTTCTAAGCAATTATACTTATGTTGTTGTAAAATATATGTAACATGGATGATTCATATACACGAAGTTTAGATTTTATTATCACTACCGTACAGATAATTCAAATATTAGCAAAGATCATTTATCAATAAATTATCTTATAATCGGACGTCATTTGGCCTCTTGATCATTCATATTTTAATTTACGCTCTAAATCATTCCGTGCTAAATTGACTATCATAATTATATCTGATTGAAGTAAAATTTTGATAGCATTCTAAAAATATCATAGAGATCATCGTTGTAAGTTTTTGATTCCATCGATTATTTTCTATCTATCAGATCATCATACAATCGCTCGTGATCATTGAAATCAAATTTTATTGATCTATATAGCTAGAGCTACCAGATTCGAGATGATATTTTATAATGGATGCTTGGCACGATAACTACTTAAATAATGAATGATGAAGATGAGATTTAAAATTATAAAATTATATAATATTAAAAAAAATAATTTTTTTTAAAAGAACACTAACTTTTAAAAAATTATAAAAAAATATACTTGTTTTGCTTGCGGACAAGTTAACAGTGGATGCAGTCGAACTCCTTGAACCCATCGCATCGGCCATGCATGTCGTATTTTTTTGATTTTTTATTTTTAAAGGAGTTTATAATTTTTTTTAATTTAAAACTTTGATCGACTTATTTGCAACAAAATATTAGCGACGAAAATTTTCTACCATTAATATTATTTATTTATGATGTAAATAGAATTTACATCATATTAGCGATGAAAAATCTATCGCTAATAATTTATTTTATTTTTAAAAAAAATATTAAAGGTAGCTTATTAGCGATGGATATTTTTCATCGCTAATAATCAATTATTTATGATATAAAAGATAGTTACATCATAAATAATTAATTATTAGTGATAAAAAAAATTTATCGCTAATAATCTATCATTTAAATTTTTAAAAAATATTTATTAATGAAAGATTATTAGTGACATAAATTTTTTATCACTAATAATCAATTATTTACAATGATAAAACTATCTTTTTACATCGTAAATAATTGATTACTAGCGATGAAAAACTTTTGTCACTAATAATCTATCATTTATTTTTTAAAAAATATTTATTAATGGATGATTATTAGTGATGAAAATTTTTTATCATTAATAATTAATTATTTATGATGCAACTATCTTTTACATCGTAAATAATTGATTATTAGCGATGAAAACTTTGCATCGCTAATAATCTATTATTTATTTTTTTAAAAAATATTTATTAATAAAAGATTATTCATGATAAATTTTTTTTATCATTAATAATAATTATTTATGATGTAACTATCTTTTTCATCATAAATAATTGATTACTTTTCATCGCTACTAATCTATCATTTATTTTTTAAAAATATTTATTAATGAAAGATTATTAGCGACGAAAATTTTTTATTGCTAATAATCAATCATTTGCAATGTAACTATCTTTTCCATCGTAAATATTTGATTATTAGCAATGAAAAGTTTTCGTCGCTAATAATCTATCATTTAATTTTTAAGAAAAAAATTAATAAAGATCGTTTATTAATGATGAAAATTTTTCATCGCTAATAATTAATTATTTATAATGTAAATTATTTTATATTTACAACATAAATTATTTCATCGTAAGTATTTACATCGCTGAAAACCTGTTTTGTTGTAGTGCAAGAAAAAAAGAAAGTAAGGCAAGGAAAGACTAGGAGAGGGAGAGCAAGGCTAAGAAAAGATTCTATCCAAATAAATTTAATTCTTGCTATAAGAATTAAATTGAAGGAATCTAATTTTATTGTATTAGTGGCTTGATCAAATCTCCGTATGGATCAACATTGGAGGGTGAACACGTAAGCACCTAATGGAACCCCTGACGGACTGCTGTCGATGATCAGGATCAAATTAGAGTTAAGTGATCAGAGGTATATTCTAATATTCTAATTTATGTTATAAATGTATATTATATAATTTAAATTCTAATAAGATGATCCTAGAGTTTGGATTTGATTTTATGATTTCATAATTTTGCTTTGAAATCCATACTTTCATCCTATATACCAAATCCTATAGTGGTATCAGAGCAAACATTATTAGGTTAAATCATATATTATTATGCTTATAGTTTAATGAAAATATTATAAATATGATATGATCATGTTTGATATGATTAGCATGTTATTAATATGATGTGATTATATTTAATTAATTATAATTAAATTATGATGTATATCATTCTGTGAGGTTGCCCTGGCATAGTAGCGAATATCTACTATGTGATGACAGTTGTCCTAGAATAATATTACATGCTAATATATTTTATATGTCATGATTGATATAATCAATTCTTGTGTATTGTTTGATTAAAATTAGAATGTGCATAGAGACCAATTAAAGTCCTCTATAAAATTATATTAAGTTATAGTGTAATTAATCGATAGCAGAATCAGTCTTGATGTCTAATTGATCGATCGATGTATAAAAAAGTGATTCATGATTAGTAAGGAGAACGTGGTTTATAATTGATTCCATTATCTGGCATGGCCAATTTATTGATGTCTAAGTAAAGTAATGGGGGGACTCCCAACTCTTTTTCACTTATCTTGAGAAGGATTAAGGATTAATTTAATTCTTGATAATGGAGATGCTCTAGATGTTATATTACAGACTACATTTTATGGCTGATATCCTGATCATGTCTAATCCATTATTATGTCATGAACTATCATTAGGTTTAAGTTGATGGTAACTATAAGACCTATTATGGGAACTGATGTAATATTATTCTAGTATATTGAGATACTTACAGAATTTTAGCTCAAGAGTATACTGCTTTATTGTGCCATAAGCCCTAGCTAAGAGCCAGTCTCATAAAAAATTCCATTTTGAGCTATATAAAATTATCTTGAAGGGTCATACTTAACTCAAGAGAGTCAATACTATAGTTAATGTTGTGCTAACATAAGGCTATTAATCGAAGCTCATCTTAGAAGGTTAGGAATATGTTGTAGCCAATTGCTTTGAGATACAAGTGGAAAGAGTTTTCTGTTAGATGTGTGTCCTAGAAGCCAGATTGACTGTCACTTATAATACACTTCTAAGGATAATTTTATAATTTTAATTATAAATTAAATAAATAAATTATTTTTCTATCATAAGTGTATATTTAAAAGTAGTCTGTGATACATCCTTTAAGTTAATGGTAATGATAATTCATATTTTCAAAGAGTTAAAAATTTAAGACATAAATTTTTCATAATTAACTCATAAACTGCTCTCCGACCGTAGGATTCATCATGAGGATGGTGATCGATTCCGGAATGGTTGGTGTACGATTATCGCTTTCTTAGGATAGATGTATCTTGAGTCTACGATGTGAAGACATCGGAGTGAGAGTATAGGAAACTTGTTAGAGAATGAGGGCACTAAGCATGACCATCTCAAGTAGTCATAAGAAAGTCTACCTTTTTCGTCGATGACTGACTCGATGCTGCAGTGGATGTGTATGGTTCTTTGACTTGAGGTGCATCGATAGTTCACCTTGAGGGTATTATAGTTTAACTACACCATAACTCGATCTCCTAACCATTCGAAATTCTGAGATGTATGTTGGCTATAGCATGTTCGTTATAGAAATTGGATTACACCAATAAGGGGATCTATCTACCTTGGTAGATGAGAAGTAGCCCTATTGATAATCATGAGATTGAGTCCTTAAGCCCCTGGTCATGGTCAAGAGTGGAGATGATAGAAAGAGCTTCTATTAGGATTTCACATTAGACTCGAATTGAATGATTAATTCATATGACGGACATTAGGTTTGACGAGTTCATCTTAATCCTAATCCTATCGGAGCACAAGATAGAAGAATCCAATCATATAGGTAACTATACCAAGAGGTTCGCTTTCAATTTTGATGGGTTGCCACCATATACTGCTAGGTGTCACTGATGGATTTTGAAAGTAATTAAAATGATTTTGATGATCAATCATTCTAATTGTATGAATCAAAAAAATTCTAGTCCATCAAAAGATATTTTGATAATGTTGATAATGAAGATCGTGACATATCTCATTACCATACAAAATTAAACTTAACTGGGTCACACAAATAAGGATTTGGGTTTGGATGTCATCAATTGAGCTAATCCAGTTTGATTGATTTAGATTAGATCCAATCAGGTTCAAGGTAGTCGTGCTAGTACACGATTGAGCTTGACTTTCTCCTTCCAAATTTTTTTTGATTTGTCACAACTAAATCAAATTTGATTTAACTCATTCTTATATTTTGAATGGATTTATTTTCATCTGACTGAAATAAGTCCAGGTCAGATTAATTGTAGAAATTAAATCCATTCATAGTCAAATTGGACTAGGGTCAAAAGTTGACTTGTTTGAAAGAATTAAGGGTCACTTAATCAGATGCTTCTAGAAAATTTTTTAAAAAGTTTTTAATCTAGTTTTTGGATATATGATAGAACATGAATTATACATTAGATGTACCAAATTTTATAATTTTTGGAGGTGTCTAGACTGAGTTATAATAGAGTTTGATTCTGATCAAACTCTTGAGGGAAGAGTCCTAGGCATAGTGGACTCTTCCTTATCTACTCATGCCGCCATCTTTCATATTGATTTTTGGCATCAAAATCAGATGGGATCTAGGGATTTTCATGGAGATCAGGTCTAGGTGTCCCAATGGTTGAAGAAAAAAAAAGAATTTTGATCAAAGAGGGACTCTAACTTGGTGCTATGCTTTTGTATAAGAACCCTTGCACCAAGGCTCTTCATGTAGAATTTTTTTCATACCCAAAGGCTACCGTTCCAGATATCCCACACCCCCACTATCCTCTCTCTCTCTCTCTCTCTTCTATATGTCTAAAAAGTTAGGTACAAATCTAAGAAGAATATTCTATCAAATTTATGAAGAGTTCAGCATTTACATGATGGTGTTCGTGAGATGGACACGCTGCCTTCTGAAATTTTTTGAAGAACTTTTAGATCAGATTCATATTTGATCTTTGGACATAAAATTTATGAGGAGAAGACATCTAGATTCTTCCTAAGTGGATATCGATAAAGGCCAGGCGCGTACGTGACTCCTTCCAGAACCTTAGAAAATATCATAATTATCGTAGGATAATTAGATTATCCAAACAAGATATGAAATTAAATTTGATTTAATTTTTATTTTAATTTTTAATATTAGATCACTATAATCAAATCTGAGAATTCTTAGATCTGATTAGATCATTTAAAATTTTTTTAAAAAAAATTATCTCAGATCTGATCAAATCTACACGATCCTGCGGTAGAAAATAGGATTTTTTCTTCAACTGGTATATATCATAGCTACATTAGCAGTTCTTCAGATCTATCTTAGATCTAATTTTATTTTTATTTATGATCTGATATTAAAAAATTTTAGATATTACATCAGATGTGATTAGATCTAAAATTAAAAAATTAAAAGTTAAATAATTTAGATCTAATATGTATGAGATGCATGACTAGACTAGGTATAGAATAGTTCTATGTGTAGTCTAGTATGATTATGTATTTATTTTAATTAAATATAATTTTATATCTATTTAATTTTTATTTTTTTAATGTTATAATTATTATAATTAGATCTAAAAATAAAAAATAAAATTTTTAATTTTTGATTTATTCATATGAGATATGAAAGATGCATGCTTAGACTAGTCATAGAATAGTTCTATAAGGTGTCTAGAATAGGTTTTTTTTTTAATATGATCAAATTTAAAATTTTATTTTTTAGATTTAATATGTGATATTTTAGATATGAAAGTTTGCATATTGATGATACATGAGATGTATGCAAGACATGTATTAGTTAGATCTTTTTATATGTGATATATGATCTAACTAGTTTTATAGTAAAAAATTATATTTTCTGATTAAGAAGTTTTCCATGGCCGTTCCGATCATAAGAATAAAAGTAGGATTTAAAGATCTCTCTCTTCCATTCGATGGGATGTTCTTATGGCGTGTAGGGAGTGCTGCACGTTCGTCCTTAATCAGAAATCAAAACTTATTTTTCTGCAAAATCCTAGATCCTGAAATCCATAGAATTTTTATTACATATTTTGTTCATGAATCCAAAACTTAATTAAGAATTAAGATTATAAAATTAATTAGATCTAAAAATTATGAATTTTTAGATCTAAGACATATTCATAAAATTGGGTTCGAACTTGGGTAGCTCAATTAGGTCTAGCGGTTGATCAAACCGAATCAAGAGTTGGTTAGATAGGATCAAAGAAAGCTTAGATTTGACCAGCCTAATAGGATTAAGTCTGGGTCAAGATTCGAATTCATATTGAGATGTGACTCGATCAAGTCAAGACCTAATTTAGGCTCCACGATTCGAGCCTGGATTGTAGGCTAATCCAATTGATTCTGATTCGATAATTTGGTGTCTAAGGTAAGTTTGGCAGATACATGATCGACTGATTTTTAATTTGGAGCTACTCGATCTGAATATATTCTTGTCGAGTTAATGGCATATCCTTTCCATCGGTCTCACTTATCTGACCATTTGTGTCGATCCAATTTTGATTTGAGGTGGCTAACAATTCGAGCCAACCCATGCCACTAGGTTAGTCATAATTGTTATGACTAAGTCAAGTCAAGTTTAAAGAGACCTAAATTAAATCTTTCTAAGAAAATATTAAGTCTAAGGTTTTTCACCATTATAGATGTACGGGCCCTTTCTGGGGTTGATTGTTCTTGGCTGGATACAGTGGTTCAGTTGCACCAAAAAGATGCAACCATGTCTATTAGGCATTGGATGCTATGGATTGGAGGATAGATTGGACTCAATATTTTGGATACGATGAGGGACTCAATCAGAAATTCAATCTATGCAAATGGTGGGTCTGACTTAACTAAGGAGTGGATCAATATTTCGGACACTATAGGATTCATAAATTAGAGATCAAGTTAGGATGCACGATGATTAGAGAATCATTGGACAAGAGTTGTCCACTCATAGGTTGACCCATCGTCAATATAAATTAGGTGAGGTGGTGAGTCAGTTGGTGGGATCGCACCATCCACTAAAAATTAATAATCATGAAGATTTTTGCATCTCTGCCAAGAAAGTGTAGGGATCCAAGTAAATAGTGGAAGCCTAATTTATTTAAAAATAAAATTTTTAAATAAATAGATTAAGTCTAATTACAAAATCTAACTAGAAACTTTAACTCTCTACAGAAAAATGTCTGCATCCAATCCAACTATAAGGATTGGCTTTAAAACTTCATAAGATTTTGGATTCTGAGAAGTTGACTCATGTATTAGAACGGGATCCTCCCACCTTACCAATCCATCCATCCATTGATCAGAGAGCATCTCTCGAGAAATGGATGGATGAAGATAATAAAGCTAGATATTACATGTTGGGCTCGATGTCTGATGAGCTCCAGCACCAATATGAAGATATTAAAACTAGCCATAAAATATTGGCTCACCTGTAAGAGTTGTTTGGTGAACAGAGTCGTGCAGCCAAATATCAAGTCACTAAAAGACTGTTTAAGACTTAAATGCATGATGGGCAGTTGGTCCAAAATCATTATCTGATGATGATCAAGAACTTAGAAAAGCTTAAGAAGCTCAGTGTCAAGTTAGATCAAGATCTATAGAGTGACATAATTCTACAATCCTTGACTGATATGTATGGATAGTTCATCATGAACTACCATATGCATAAACTTCAGAATACCTTGGCTGAGCTCATGAATATGCTGGTTACTGCTGAGCTTTCTATAAAAGGTTCTAAAGGTAGTTCATCATGAACTACCATATGCATAAACATCAGAATATCTTGGTTGAGCTCATGAATATGCTGGTTACTGCTAAGCTTTCTATAAAAGATTCTAAAGGCTCAGTACTTGCTGTGGAGTGGACTTCTTCCAAGAGAAAGACTTTTAGAAAGAAGAAGAAGTCTATGAAGAAGCAGAAGATGGATGGTGGGAAGAAGAGGAAGGCAGAGCCGAAGAAGAAGATCGCTGATAAAGAAAAATATTTTCATTGCAATACTGACAGCCATTGAAAGCGAAACTGCCCTCTTTACTTGGCTAGCCTGAAGAACAAGGAGGTAGGTCTGTCTGGAGGTATGCTCATTATAGAATCTAATCTTACAATTTTATTTGCATCCAGTTAGATGCTTGACTCTGATTTTAGTGCTCACTTATGCACTTCTATGCAGGATCTTGAGGATAGCAAGAGGCTGAGGGATGATGAGATGATCCTACGCATCGAGAATGAAGCAAGAGTTGGTGCTATGGTCGTGGGATCCTACTTTCTACGATTATCATCAGAATTAGATTTAGTACTTAGAAACTATTTTTGTATGCCTGTAGCAAGCAGGAATTTGAGTTCTGTTTTATGTTTAGCACAAGTAGGCTATATAATTAGTTTTCTTAAGGACCATTGTAATATTCTTTATGAAAGAAATAAAATTGCAAGTGGTTTTCTTATAAATGATCTCTAACAGTTATATATTGATGTTTCTATTTTTAATATCGAGCAAAACGTGAATGCCATAGGATCAAAATGACCTAGAGATAGTCTAAACGATAGGTATCTTTGGCCCCTTAGGCTAGATCATATAGCTAAAGACAAGGTTAACAAATTGAAGAAATTTGGGCAATTGAGTCTATTGACTTTCGAGTCATATTTGATTTATGGTTCTTGCCTTCATGACAAAATGACCAAGCTTCCTTTTATAGGACATGGAGAATGGGCCACATACCTGCTTGCCCTAGTACATACTGATGTATGCGGCCCATTTGATGTGCTAGTTAGGAGTAATTACATCTACTTCATCATCTTTATCAATGATTTATCTCGGTACGGATATATGTATTTGATGCGACACAAGTCTAAAGCTTTTGAAAAGTTTAAAAAATTTAGACTCGAAGTAGAAAAATAAATAGACAAATCCATTAAAATTCTTTGATCAGATCGAGGAGGCGAATATCTTAGTCAAAAATTTTTAAACTATCTTAAGAATAATAGCATAGTCTCTCAATGGACTCCACTTAGAATATCTCAACTCAATAAAATTTTAGAATGAAGAAACCGAACCTTATTAGATATAGTTCGATTCATGATGGGCTTCACAGACCTTCCTGAGTTTGTTTGAAGACATAGTCTGTTGACCGTTATATATCTACTGAATAGGATTCTATCTAAAATCATTCCTACCACACTTATGAGATATAACATGGTAAGAAATCAAGTCTGAGTTATCTCAGAATTTATGATTGTCTGACCCATGTCAAGAGAGAATAGGTGGACAAATTAGAGTCTAGATCCTTTAGAGCTCGATTTATTCACTACAATAAAATAGGTTTTTAGCAATGCAAAATTTTCGTCGCTAATAATCAATTTTTATCGCTAATAATTATTAGTGATGAAATTTTCATCGCTAATTCTTAGTCATAAAAAATAAAATTTTAGATAATTATTAATGATAATTTTTTTTCATCGCTAATAACAATTGTTTGTGACGAAAACTTTTCATCGATAAAAAATTTCTACATTCATCGCCTTTTCTACGACGAAATTATTTATGATGGAAATGAATTTTTTTCCATCATAAATAATATTTTTATTGATAAAAATTTTTATCATAGATAGTTGATTATTTACGATAAAAAATTTTCATCACAGATAGTTGATTATCTACGACGAAAATAATTCTGTCGTAGATAGTTGATTATCTATGATGAAAATAATTCCATCGTAGATAATCAGTTATCTACAATAGAAATTTTTTATCGCAAATAATTACCTCATAAATAATATTTTCAAAAACTAAAATATATTTTTATATTAATTTTTAATTTTAAAAAATAAAAAAAATCATAAATAAATGTCATCATTTCATTCATCCATAAATAAACATAAATAAATATCATCATTTCATTCATCCATAAATAAATTTTATTTTTCATTAGATAAAAAATTTAATTATCAAAAATATTTTTTTTTATAAATATAAAATATCCAAAATAAAATATACAAAAATAGGTAGCCGACCATCAAGCATCAGTAATATCTGGAGAAGGGGGATGGGTCGAAGAAGGAGGATAGAACTTAGAAAAGCTCGGATCGATCTGCTGCTGCCTCATCATGTGCATCATCTACTCTATCTGCTCCATCCGTTCCATCATCTGTGTTTGAAATAGATGGTACTCATCGATGCGTGTACTCAAATTAGTAGATCGCTGTCGATCCTCAGTAGCCTGTCTCTATATCTCTACCAGTCGGACATCACAGGCAGCATGGATATTAGTCCTGGATGAACGTGAAAATGGAGGAGCTCTGATCCCATGTCCTAGCTCCTTAACGTAACAAGATCTCGTACCAAGCACTTGATCATTGATCCCATCATTTGTGGGTGCGATCGAGCCTTCTAGGATAGGTTGGGATCTAATATCTATCATATAATCCTGAAAATTTAATTTATAGCTATTCTAAGTTTGTATTGAAAATCAAAATGCAAATACATAAATAGTTAGAAAAACTTATATAAAGCTCCTAGCTCCCGATCGTCCAGCCTCCTGACCGTCGTTGATGTGTTCGCTGGTAGATATCGATCCTACCAGAAAGCTCGTCACTCTCTACATCTCTCTATAATTTGAGAATATTAATAAAAAAAATTTTAAATAGTTAAAGAGTTAATATATGATAAATAAAAATTACTTACCATCTGCTCCATATGATGAGCGAATGGCCTCGAACCCCCACAATGCGAGACTGTCTGTCTCGCTCGATTTGCGGCATTCTTGGCATATTGATCATGCATAGTTGACATTCAAATTAATCAATAAATAATTAAATTTAAAAATAAATAATATTTAATTATTAAGTTTTAAATAAGAAAAAATTATCTGATATATCAAATCCTCATACGTGCAGCATATGACAGCCCAGTCCTCCATAGTGATGTTGTTATATGGTCGCTATTGCGCTGCCTCCACCCCCTGGTTGTGCACTACAGCATATAAGTGGCGATGAATGTGATGTCGGTACTTCTTGAAATGCGAGAATAAATGATCATCTACAGCTCATCGTTCATGATCGTGCTCAAAATCAATAATATCAAAAATAGCCTACGAATAACAAATATTATAAGAATATAGTGCTAATTAAATATTTAAATAAATATTATTATACTCATAAGTGGCTATAGAAGACCTTTCTCTGAGGTCGTATAACCTGACGCCAGTCGAAGAGCATCATCGGGGCATAGCTATGGCAAATGATGCCTAGCTCAGTCTACCACGACTCACACCATCCCCTAATATGTCTGATATAGCCTGGCGAAATCTCGATGTGGAGATGCTGTCCCTCGTGCTCGCATCTCCAACGCTCAAGGGTGAGGTTCTTCAATGGACCTCGCCCTCATCTCACCACCGAAATAGAATGGCCTAAAAAAATAATGAATAAATTATTAGTATATTAGCCATCCATTAACCTAATAGATAAATTAAAATTAAATTTTATAATATAAAAAATATTAAAATACCACTCGGATCCGTCTGATCACTCGAACTCGCCTCAATCAGATCCCCCTATACAGGGCCCTTCGGTGACTCTAATGGTGCAGCAGTGGAAATGGGGGAAGGCTTAGGGGTAGGCTGGGAAGTCGAACGTCGTCGTATCCCTCCTGGTGCCATACCTGCAATCCTTAAAGTATGCATTTAATTAACTTGATGTATAGATGAATGAAATAATCAACAATAATAGTGAAAAATGCATAAATGCTAATCAAGAGATTTGTATTGCATACCATTATTACCGGAGAAGATTGAGCAAAGAATATGGATCTATTTATCAATATCTGTATCCTCTTCGATTTGTAGATCCTCATCCGAATCACAATAATCGATTAATGTATCATCTTCTTCATCATTTATGAAATGATCATCATCCTCTAAATCATCAAGATTAAATACCATATCAGTTTCAACTTCATTAGACGGCATATCAGCCCTATTCAAAGGAGCCATCATAAGTTCTTTATCAACAAGATGCTCGATCAATGTTTGTTCTTCTTTTTGAAAAGCTTCCTCTTCATGTAGAGCTGAATTATTGTCCATCTCTAGTCGGGTTGGTATGTCATATACGTCTCTAGGTATTATTCTTTGTACGACATGCCAATCACCTCGATATTTCAGATCCTTTAAATATATTACTTATTTTGCTTTAGTTGCTAATATATATGGCTCATTCTAGTATCATGTTCGTGCAAAATTTATACTTGTAAAGTATGGATCAATATGAATATCGATCTTTTTATTGCTAATATCCCACCATTCACACTAAAACAAAAATATCAAATTTGTGGATCCATACTTCAGTTCTATGATATCTATCAATACACTAAGATATTCAATCTCATCTTCTCCTTCATATCTTATTGTAGCAATCCCACTATTCTGGGTCTGTCTTTGCATCTCAAGCTCTCTTATATGAAATCTCATTCCTCCAACGATGTAGGATGTATAGTAGATGCTCCTCAACAAGTGATATATGATGGTAGACCATATTGATACATCTTTTACATGGACACTTTATCCGACTGGCACTATCAGCCTTACCTGTGCAAATTCAATAAAATATCGAACATCTTTTCGATATTCAGATAAGAAAATATCCCTGATGTTTATCCAACTTTTGTCGATATCCATCTGACAATAAAGAATAATGATTCATGAATTTTAACTCCACCAACTCCTTCCTAATAGGTATGGTCCTATTCCTTTTAAAAATGCATCACTTTTATTATTATCATAGCTTTGTTCTTTGTTTCATATCCAAAAAAAAATCTGACAGCATCTCCCTACAGTTCTCCAAGTACACAATATAGATGGATCATATTTTAACCACATCTAATATGTACCTAGAGAACGAACGAGATAACTGCAATGAAGTTTTTCATAATAGAACATAGAATACAATGATAATAATAAAATATTGATGCATTTTTTAACTACCCAATTTGGGGCATCCAAGAGTCGTTCATAGAGTCCATTTTAGGGATCCTGTGACTAACTCTTGAATAGGAGTCTAAGGTTACATGATTGCATGTATAGTATAATTACCAGATAGGATCCAAGAAGGAGATCCATTCCAGATCATGGCCCAAATCTCGGACAGGATCCTAACTCATATCCCTGATTGAAACTCAATCTGGATCCCAGATCGAGATCCGACTTAAATCATTACCCAAATCTCAGACTGAGATTTCGACTCATGTTCTAGATCGAAACTCGATCCAGATCCCAGACCAGATATATTATATGCATTAGAAATTAAAGCATTCAGTTAATTAAAATTAAAATAATAAATCATCATCAATATGGAATACAGGAACTAAACAAATAATAAAATTAAACTATAACAAGTAAAAGTATAAAAATATAATTAAAAACTAACTATTTTAATTATTAAAAATATCTAATTTTTAATTATTTTATCATTTTATCTTAAAATTTAGTATTATTATTAAAATTATGATTATTATTACTATTTTTTATTTTAATATTATTAATATTACTATTTTTATTAATTATTACTACTACTATTATTATTCTTACTAATAATAATAATAATAATAATAATAATAATAATAATATTATTATTATTAGTATCCTAACGCTGCACCTCCATCCATCGTGGTCCCCTAGCTTCTGCGTCACCCATCCGCTACCCACCACCCATGGCACCCCACCGGCCAAGCCATCACCACCACCCCTCCACACCCCATGCACCCCCATCAGGCCCCCACCCAGCCGTCGCAGCCCCCACCTGGCCCCCAACCCCTACACAGCCCACATACTCGCCATCGCGGCCCCCCAACACCCTGCAGCTCCCCTCCGCCACCCACCACTCGGGGCTACCCACTCGAGACAACACTGACCACTGGGCATCCCTCCACGCGCCATGCACCCCCAACCGCCCCCCACTCGACCGTCGTGACCCCCTCGACACCCCACCCCTGGTGGCCCCACAGCCCCTGCGGTGTTGGCCCTCCGACTCCCACCACCAACGGCCTCTACCAAGGCCGTCAACTGCCATGCACGACAGCAGGCACCCACCATCCATGGCCGACGTCCGCCACTAGCCACTCCACGATGATACGCATGTCATCGGCCCCCAGACTGAAAGAATAATTAAAAAATAAAATCTAATATGCAGTCGGTAAGTATTTACCTTTGTCGATGATCGATCGACCGAAAATGCACAGTGGCAAGGGCAACGGCATTGTAACAACAGCGGCGACAACGATGGTGATAACGGCGATGGAAATGGGAAAGACGATCGTCGGTCAATGGAAGCCCAGGAGGAGCGGGAGAGAGCAATCCAGGGGGAAAGAGAGGGAGACGAGCCAAAGTGGGTTTTGCGGGAGTTGGTTGGGACGAAATTATTGGCGACTCGCTAAAAATATTATTTATGATGAAAATCAATAATTCATCACTAATATTAATTATTTACAATAAAATTTATCATCGTAAATAATTTCATCGCTAATAATTCTCGCTAAATATTTTACTAAATTTTTCCTCTCCAAAAAATAATAAAATAAATTATTTATGATAAAAATAATATTTCATCACTAATAGTTCATTATTTATGATGAAAATAATTATTCATCATAAATAACTAATTTTTAGCAACTTATTATTTTCATTGCTAATAATTCATCGTAAATAACTATTTTTTTAAAAAAAATATGAACTATTTTGAAAACCAAAAAAAGAAATAAAATTTATCGTATTTTACTAATGCGATGGGGTTATGGGTGGGAGCACGTTCACTATTAAATACTCCATAAGTAAATTATTTTTTTCTATTTTTGAAAGAATTAGTATCATTTTTATTGGGGATAAATTCCGCTCCCATCGAAGTCTAGTCTGATGCTTAGCCTAATGCGATAGGTAATCATGAAAAGCTTCGATTAGAAATTCTTCCTCCAGCAGTCGAACCACGGTCGAACTTCTTTAGCTGTCAAACTCCTCCAGTGGTCGAACCTATCCCAGACTTCCTCCAGTAGTCGAACCTCAGCCGAACTCCTTTAGCAGTCAAACTCCTCCAGCGGCTGAACCTATCCCGGACTCCCTCGAGTGGTCAAACCCCAATCGAACTCCTTCAAGCATCTAGACTCCCTCCAGCGGCCGAATCCCTCCCAGACGTCTCCTTCAGTCGGATTCCTATTGGGGCCAAATTTCTTTCGGATCCCTCATTCAGTCGGATTTCTACATAAGCCAAACTTCTTTTGGACATCTACTTCAGTCAGATTTCTATAGGAGCCGAACTCTTTTCGGACGTCTTCTTCAATTGGATTGCTACAGAAGTCGAACTCCTTCCAAACATCTTCTTCAATCAAATTTCTATAGGAGCCAAACTCCTTCCGAACGTCTACTTCAGCCGAATTCCTTCAGGAGATAAACTTCTTTCAGACTTCTTCTTCAGTCAGATTTCTATATGGGCCGAACTTCTTCTGGATCCCTCCTTCAATCGAACTTCTTTCAGTGGTCGAACCCCTTCCAGACGTCTCCTTCAGTCAGATTCCTACAGGAGCCAAACTCCTTTCAGACGTCTACTTCAGTCGGATTTCTATAGGAGCCGAACTCTTTTCGGAGGTCTTCTTCAGTCGAATTTCTATTGGAGTCGAACTCCTTCCGGATGTCTACTTCAGTCAGATTTCTATAAGAATCAAACTCCTTCTGGACCCCTCCTTCAGTCGGATTCCTACAGGAGCCAAACTCCTTTCGATCCCTCCTTCAGTTGGATTCCTTCAGGAGCCAAATTTCTTCTGGATCTCTCCTTCAGATGGATTCCTACATGCGATCCCACTACTGAACGGTTATGATTGTCATTTATCAGGACAGTTATGACTGTCATTTATCAGTCTGCTACAGACGACCTCACTACCGGATGGTTATGACTATCATTTATCAGGATGGTTATGACTATCATTTATCCATCTGCTACAGATGATCCCATTATCAGATGATTATAATAGGCTCTGTCTATAAAAAGGGATCATTCAGATACGTTTTTTCTAAGATCTCTTCTCTTTCCTAAAAATTCTACTGAATTCTTGTCTGAGCACTCCATTTCTATTAGCCAGAAGAGCTGACTTGATCATTGGAAGGTCCTACCGGAGCCACCACCACCGACTTCGGATGGAACTTTATTTTGTAGGTCACCAATGGCGATCTCTTCTTCTCCAACTCCAGCTCGATCTGACGTCAACCAAATTCTACACCAACAGGATTGGCGCTAGAGGAAGGGCCTCTATTCCTGAGGTTCTCTTATTCTTAAAGGAGTGCTCAGCAGTAATATCTCTTTTTTTCCTCTAGAGTTCTTTCCAAAAAAAAATGCCTCCTAGAAAAGCTTCAACCCGACGATCAACGGCCTCCATAGCTAGATCCCATCCAGATCCATCTGTTTCCACTCCATCTCTGGCAATTCAAGCTCCACCTACAACTATGGTGGATGCGGAGCAGTTCAACCTACTAGTTTAGCAGGTTCACGATCTCATAGAGGTAGTACAGGCCATACATCGATAGGCTCCGACATCAATTCGATTGGAGCAGACTTTTTTGGAGCCCCATGATCTGGTCGAAGGACGGCCGACTCGGGCTAGCTGGTCGGTGACCTCCGAAAAGAGGAAACAGAGGGCAAAAAGCCATTGCTCGGACCATGATTCGACTTCGGGGGAAGCTTTGCCCCCATCCCATCAGAAAACTCTGAAGATCAATGATCATTAAGATCTCCTGAATCAAAGGCTCCAAAAAATGAGCCGATAAATTGAAGAGCTCCATCATACTTCCTCCTCACATGGTAATAATATTTGCACTGACCCTTTTTTTTCTCAGAGAATTATGCAAGAGCCCATTCCACCAAACTTCAAGCTTTTCCAATTTGAAAGCTACGATGGAACCTCTGATCCGATCGATCACCTGAAGGTCTTTCGGATCATGATGTTGCTCCATGGCGCACTGATGCGTGCTAAATTATAGCTATGGCAAGTGCACCAGTCGATCAAGTAATAAAGTGAATGAGTAGAGTATCGTCCCTAAAGGATTGAAAAATAAGTATTGAAAAGCTCTTTCCTATGCTTTATTTAGAAGATCGATTTATGAGAATAAGAAATTAAAAAAAATAAAAAATAATTAAAAGTTTTTAATTAAATAGAGAGTGTAAATTTTTAGAGTTTTAAATTCAAGAGCAATGGATTACTAAGGCAATCGGTTCACCAACTCAGTCAATACAATATTCAGGTTTTTAGATTAATTTTATTTCATGTGACGGTGGAGTCTCCTAATTTATTCACTACCCTTTGGTCCAGGCATAGCAAATCTATTAATATTTATTAATTATCCTTTGGTCCAGGTGTAATTTAAATAAATATTAATGCATTAGGTTTTGTGAAATCCTCTAATTAAAATACGCTGCGTCCAAAGCGCACTAAAATTCTCACATGCATATGAATTCTAATTTGATTCATAATACAAGGTATATAATCAAGAAGCATTAACATAGATGTACTTGATCCGTAACATCTATGTTCATCAGATCAATTAAAAGATGATCAGTAATCTAAAAGCATTAAGATCAGATTTATATACTCCTCATGAATAAAATTTAAAAATAAGTCATACTGAATATTACATCAAAAGAGTGGCTACACTTTAGCCTTAGTAAAATAAAATTTAATTCATGATAACAAATTCAAAAATAGCAAATAAAATAAAAAGTATGAAGAAATTAGACTGTTTGATTGCTAAAATTGATTGTCTGCTGCTCTTGATGTGGAGAACTTGGCGAAGAAGAAGAGGCTCCTTGATCGATGTCTTGATCATCGAAGAAAAATCAAAAAATCTTTTTTGATTTTCTCATAAATCACTTTTCTTTTATCTCTCTCCTCTCTCTTTCTCTCTCTCTTTCTCCCCGTCTCTCTCTTTGTCTCTCTCTCTATTTTTTTTTTCTCACGGCAATCCTGGGTTTTTTTATAGATGAAGAGTTTTATTTCCCCCAAAATCCATCAAAAATTAGGTTTTAGACTCCCAAACTAACTTAAATTAGGATCTGAGTAATTCTGGCCCATGGATGGTGATCAAATGGTCCAAAAACCACTCAAAACCCCCTTAAAATAACCTAGATCAAGTTGGATTTAATATCAGCCGTTGGATCATCCATTGGATCGAATCTGGACCGTCCGATCGCGTTGAAATAAGCCTTCAAACCTTTAGTTTTACGTCGGAATGAATCTCGACCGTTGGATCTCGATCGAGAGCTACGGATGCCATCCATCAGCGCCTTCTTCTCGTCCATCCGATCAACTTTTAATGAAAACCGCTCGTTGGATAAGGCAGAATTCCCAAATTGCCCTCCGTGGACCGTGTGCGAGCCCGATGTTGCGTGGACTGCCACGTTCTTCTACCAATCAGCGCGCTCTTTATGCTGTGAAATTCTCGAATTATCCTTCAGATGGTCCACCGTGCGCCGCAAAAAATGCTGACGTCATCCTGACGTCAGCATTGCATCGATGGTTTTTTTTTTTTTTTTAAAATTCAATTCTGGGCTCGTTTGAAGTCCGTTTTGTCTGAAATTTTTTTCATCTGAACCAGAAAAATGAGATCTTCATATTGGTGGCCTTCTTTCCTATATAAGATTAATAAAAGTATCAATTTCTAATAAAATAGATTAATTTATTTTATAATTTAATACTTTTATTAGTATATTTTTACCACTTATCACACCCTCCAACTTAGTCATTGCTAGTCCCTTAGCAATGTTTTATTTAATACCATATTTCAATAAGATTATCCATCACAGAGATAAAATCTTGGATTAAAGGTCAAAAAATTTAGAAAATACTGCTAACTAAGCATTGAGCTTCAGAAGCAAATTTTTCAGTCAATACAATTAAAAACTTTCTTAGAGTACATCAAAGATCTATAGCACTTATGTTCGTGATGACTAACTTTAGCATTTCAGTATTAAATTAAAAGAACAAAAGTATCCTCTCTTATCACCTATTTTGGTCAATTTTCTATACATTCTCAATTTTATACTCATGAATTAAGATAGCTTTCACACTGCCTTTTCTTTTCTTTTCTTTTCTTTTTTTTTTTTTTTTTTTTTTTTTACTGTGCTGAGCATCCTGGCCTTTCCTTCACTGTTTTACGTGAATTTCCACACTTGACCTAGGTGCAGAGATCCAGTTACATATACTCTATCTTTTGTACTTTATTTATAGGCAGGTAGCTCTTTCCTTAAATTCAAATTTCTTTGATTAGAATGTATAATAATTATCAATTTTCAGTGATAATTGAATCCTCAGTTGACCTTATAATCAATACCTACTTTGCCTTGTTAGTGTGCATGTGCAATAAAATGTGCTAATAATCTTTTAATGACCTAAGTAGGCTGCTAAAAGTTGACCAACTAATCTACTTCTTTAACTCATTACATTCATTAGCAAATAATTCTATCTTTTATCACTTATCCAGTTTATCTTGCTCAAGATTTTCTTTTTGACACATGATTTTTTTTTTTTTATTAATTATTGTTCTACATTGTCTTAAAGGAGAAAGAAAAATAAAGGATGTAATAAAGGATAGGAAAGAATACACCTGATTTGGTTCAATCTGGTTCTTTGGAGCTTTGAAATTTTGCTTGAGTTCTCATTGATTTTTTTGCAAAATTAAAAATACACACAGAGCAGTAAAAGTGCAACAACAAATTACTGAAAAAATATAAGAAAAAAAAATGATCAAAACTAAAAAAAAAAGAAATAACCTATCTAGTAGTTCTGATTTATAGTCTTCAGCTTGACTTTCTTTGAGTTCTAAAGTGGATTAATCTGGATGCCACTTCAATTGGAATACTTTC
>QRFJ01005103.1:55781-117874 GCA_006176705.1 Cocos nucifera | reverse complement strand
AGTTTGGGATCTCAGTTGGTGCAATCAGATGAGAGAAAGGCGACAGAAAGCTAGAAGGCTGCACTGCTGCAAAGGATAACTGCTGATCTTCGAAAGGTGTTTTGAAGATCCTCCAGATCAGATCCAGATCTAATTTTTGGAGATGTGATAGAGAAGAAGAGGATCTCTAGATCCAGCCTGAGTGGATACCGGTAGAGGCCAGGCACTTGCGTGGCTAGATCCAGAACCTTCCGCTGCTTACAGGATCATCAATGGGTAATAGGATTACCCTACATCAAGGTAAATTAAATTTGATTTAATTTATCTAGATTTTATTTTAATTATTAAAATAATAAAAATTAGATCTAAAATATTTAGATCTAATTTAGATCAAAAAAAAATTTTTGAAATATATCTCTTGATCCGATCAGATCTGAACGAACCTGGTCCGAAAAATCAGGATTTTCCTTCAACTGGTATCAGAGCCAAGGTTCTAAAAGTATTTAGATCTAATTTTAAATTTATTTTAATTAAAAAATAAGTGATTTTAGATGTCACATGAGATGTGATCAGATCTAAAATCAGAAAAAATTAAAATTAAATGATTTGGATCTAAGATTAGAAAATATGCATGACTAGTTCTAAAATAGAATAGTTCTATAGAATAGTCTTGCATGTTTTAATTTAATTTGATTAAATCATATTTTAGATCTATTTATTTACTATTTTTTGATATTATAATTATTATAATAATATCTAAAAAATAGTAAATAAAAATTATTTAATTTTAAACATCATATGAGATATGATTGATGCATGTCTAGACTAGTTGTAGAATAGTTCTACATAATTATCTAGATTAGAAGTTTATTTTGATTAAGATCAATTTAAATCTAATTTTTTAGATTATTATGAGATAATTTAGATCTAAAAATATGCATGATTCGATACATGAGATGTATGCAAAATATGCCATGATTAGATCTAATTTGTATATGAGATATATGATATAGATCTAAAACTATTTTGTAGTATTGCATGTTCCTGATTAAGGCATTCCTCTTGGCCGTCCGGTCATAAGAATGAAGAAGGGTTTAAAGGCCCTCTCCTTCCATTCGATGGGGTGTTCTTATGATGTGTAGGGGTGCTGCGCGTTCGTCCTTAATCAGAAATCCAAAACTTACTTTCTGCAAAATCCTAGATCCTGAAACCCTAGGATTTATTGTGCATATTTTGTTTATGAACCCTACTTAATTAAAGAATTAAGATTATGGAATATTAATTAGGTCTAAAATTGAGAATTTTAGATCTAAGACATATTCATAATACTGGGTTCGGGCTTGGGTAGCTCAATTAGGTCTAAGCGGTTGATCAAACCGAATCAAGAGTTGGTTAGATGGGATCAACAATGCTTAAATTGACCAGCCTAATAGGATTAAGTCTGGGTCAAGATCGAGTCACGATCAAGCAAGACCTAATTAGGCTCAGAGGTTAGAGTCTGGATTGTAGGCTAACCCAATTGGTTCTGGCTCAACAATTTGGTGTCTAAGGTAAGTTTGGCACATACGACCGACTGATTTTTAATTGGAAGCTACTCGACCTGAATGCATTCTTGTACGAGTTAATGGCATATTCCTTCCACCGGATCTCACTTACCTGGCCATATCTGTTGACACAGTTCTGATCTGAGGTGGTCAATAATCCGAGCTAACCCATGCCACTAGGTTAGTCATAATTGTTATGACTATGACAAGTCTAGTTTAATGAGACCTGAATCAATTCTCCCTAAGAAAAGATTAAGTCTGAGGTCTTCCACCATTGTAGATGTGCGGGCCCTTCCCGGGGTTGATTGTTCTCGACTGGATACAGTGGCTCAGTTGCACCGAAAAGATGCAACCATGTCTATTAGGCATTGGATGCTATGGGCTGGAGGATGAGTTGGGCTCAATATTTTGGATACGGTGAGAGACTCAATTAGGAATCCAGTCTATGCAAATGGTGGGTCTGACTTAACTAAGGAGTGGATCAATATTTTGGATACGGTGAGATTCATGAATTAGAGACCAAGTTTGGGTGCACCATGATTAGAGAATCATTGAACAAGAGTTGTTCACTCATTGGCTAACCCATCACCAATAACTGTTAGGTGAGGTGATGAGTCAGTTGGTGAGACCGCACCACCCACTAGAAATCATTAATCATGGAGATTTTTCGCATCTCTACAGAGGGAGTGTAGGGATCCGAGAAAATAGTGGGAGCTAATTTATTTAAAAATAAAATTCTCTAAATAAATTGGTCAAGTCATAATTACAGTATCTAACTAGAATCTTTGACTCTCTACAGAAAAATGTCTGCGTCCAACCCATTAGCACGTATCCTGGACACACATAGACTGACCGGACCCAATTATAAAGATTGGCTCAGGAACTACAAAATTATTTTGGGTTCTGAGAAGTTAACCCATGTATTGGACCAGGACCCTCCCACCTTACCAGCCCGTCCATCCACTGAACAGAGAGCATCTCTGGAAAAATGGATAGACGAAGATAATAAGGCCAGATATTACATGTTGGGCTCGATGTCTGATGAGCTCCAGCGCCAACATGAAGATATCGGGACTGCTCGCCAAATGTTGGCTCACCTAAGAGATGTTTGGTGAACAGAGTCGCGCAGCCAAGTATCAAGTCACGAAATGACTTTTTAAGGCTAAGATGCATGATGGGCAGTCAGTCCAAGATCACTGTCTGATGATGATCAAGGACTTGGAAGAGCTTGAGAAGCTCGGTGTGAAGTTAGACTTGGATCTGCAGAATGATATTATTCTGCAATCCTTGACTGATGCATATGGGCAATTCATCATGAATTACCACATGCATAAACTTCAAAATTCCTTGGCCGAATTAATGAATATGCTGGTCACCGCTGAGCTTTCTATGAAAGGTTCTAAAGGCTCAGTTCTTGCTATGGAATGGACTTCTTCCAAAAGAAAGTCTTATGGAAAGAAAAAGAAGTCTGTGAAAAAGCAGAAGGTGGAAGGAGCAAAGAAGAAGAAGGCAGAGCCGAAGAAGAAGGCCGATGTCAAAGGAAAGTGTTTCCATTGCAACAGCGACGGCCATTGGAAGCGGAACTGCCCTACTTACCTGGCCACCCTGAAGAACAAGAAGGAAGGTCCTTCTGGAGGTATGCTCGTTATTGAGTCTAACCTTACGGTTTCTTCTGCATCCAGTTGGGTGCTTGACTCTGGTTCTAGTGCTCATCTGTGCACTTCCATGCAGGGTCTTGAGGATAGCAGGAGGCTGAGGGATGGAGACATGATCCTACGCATCGGTAATGGAGCAAGAGTTGCTGCAGTAGCCGTGGGAACATACCCTCTTCGATTACCATCTGGTTTAGACTTAGTTTTGAAAGACTGTTATTATGTGCCTGCAGCTAGCAGGAATTTGATTTCTGTTTCATGCTTAGCACTAGAAGGCTATGTGATTACCTTCTTTAAGGACCATTGTAACATTCTTTATGAAAGAAATAAAATTGCAAATGGTTTTCCTTATTAATGGTCTTTATCAGCTACATATTGATGTACCTATTCTAACTATCGAGCAAAACGTGAATGCCAAACGACCTAGGGATAGTCCAAACGATAGATATCTATGGCACCTGAGATTAGGTCATATAGCAGAAGATAGGATCAACAAATTGGAGAAAAATGGGCTATTGAGTCCATTGACTTTCCGAGTCATATCCAACTTGTGAATCTTGTCTTCAAGGCAAAATGACTAAACTCCCTTTTGTTAGGACATGGGGAAGAGGGCCACAGATCTCCTTGCCCTAGTACATACTGATGTGTGCGGCCCATTTGATGTGCCGGCTAGAGGCAATTTTGTCTACTTCATTACCTTTACCGATGATCTGTCTAGGTATGGGTATGTGTATCTTATGAGACACAAGTCTGAAGCTTTTGAAAAGTTCAAAGAATTCAGACATGAAGTAGAAAAACAAACTGAAAAACCCATTAAGGTTCTTCGATCAGATCGAGGAGGTGAATACCTTAGCCGAAGAATTCCTAGACTATCTCAAGAAAAATGGCATAGTCTCTCAATGGACTCCACCAGGAACACCTCAACTCAACGGGGTTTCAGAATGGAGAAATCGGACTCTATTGGATATGGTTCCGATCCATGATGAGCTTCACAGACCTTCCCTGATTTTCTTTGGGACACTCATTGTTAACTTCAATTTATCTACTGAATAGGGTTCCCTCTAAAACCGTTCCTACCACACCGTATGAGATATGGCACGGTAAGAAACCAAGTCTGAGTCATCTCAGAATTTGGGGTTGTCCGGCTCATGTCAAAAGACAACAAGCGGACAAGTTAGAGTTTAGGTCCTTTCAGAGCTCGATTCATAGGATATCCTAAAGAGTCATTAGGATACTATTTCTACATTCCAGAAGACCACAATGTGATTGTGAGTCGACATGCCATCTTTCTTGAAAAATAGTTTATTCAAGATAGCGGCATTGGAAAGCAGATTAAGCTTGATGAGAAAGTCTCACAAGTACAACGAGCTAAGGACCAATTGGAACCAAATCAGGTTGAGCCAATAAGAACACTACCTCCTCCACCTCGTAGATCGGAAAGAGTTTTCCATCCCCCTGAGAGATACTTAGGTATTATTTCAGAGGAAGTAGAGAAAATGTTCCTCGTAGGTAATGGTGCTCATGGTGATGATCCCAAAACCTACAACGAGGCGATATCAGATATCGACTCCGAGAAATGGCTAGAGGCAATGCAGTCAGAAATTGACTCGATGCACTCAAACCAAGTCTGGACCTTGGTAGATCCACCAGAAGGTATAGTACCTATTGGGTGTAAATGGATCTTCAAGAGAAAGATTGGTGCAGATGGGAATGTGGAGACATTCAAGGCTAGACTAGTGGCAAAAGGTTATAGTCAACGCGAAGGCATTGACTATCAGGATACCTTTTCCCAGTGGCTATGCTAAAATCCATCCGCACATTGCTTGCCGTTGCAGCCTATTTCGATTATGAAATATGGCAAATGGACGTGAAAATGGCATTCTTAAATGGATATCTTGAGGAAGATATCTATATGGAACAGCCGCTAGGTTTCACATCCAGTGATACTGATCACAAGGTTTGCAAGCTGCAAAGGTCCATATATGGACTTAAGCAAGCATCTCGGAGCTGGAACACTCATTTCAATGATGTGATCAAAAAGTTTGGTTTCATCAAAAATGAAGAGGAACCATGTGTTTTCAAAAAGGTCAGTGGGAGCGCTGTTGTCTTCCTCGTATTGTACGTGGATGACATCCTCCTTATTGGGAATGATATTCCCATGTTGACAACAGTCAAAATATGGTTGTCCAAGGAATTCTCCATGAAAGACCTAGGTGAAGCATCCTTTATTCTAGGAATTAAGGTCTATAGGGATAGACCGAATAGGATGCTAGGACTTTCACAGAAGATGTACATAGAGAAAGTACTAAAGAGGTTTAGTATGGAAAACTCTAAGAGGGGATTAATACCCTTCAGACATGGTATTCATCTTTCCAAGAAGATGTGCCCTAGCACACCTGAGGAAATAGAACGCATGAGCAAGATCCCTTATGCTTCTGCAATAGGGAGCCTCATGTATGCCATGCTATGTACACGACCTGATATAGCCCATGCTGTGAGTGTCACAAGCAGATATCAGTCAAATCCAGGTGAAGAACACTGGACTTCTGTGAAATGTATCCTTAAGTACTTGAGAAGAACTAAGGATATGATGTTGGTCTTTGGTAATGGAGAACTCCAAGTCCAGGGATACACAGACTCGGATTTCATGTCCGATATAGATGATCGAAAGTCGACATCTGGGAGTCTGTTTGTGTGCAATGGTGGTGCTGTCAGCTGGAAGAGTTCCAAGCAAACGGTGATAGCA
This sequence comes from Cocos nucifera, assembly GCA_006176705.1. Lineage (NCBI taxonomy): Eukaryota > Viridiplantae > Streptophyta > Magnoliopsida > Arecales > Arecaceae > Cocos > Cocos nucifera. The sequence continues at coordinate 111,953 of QRFJ01005103.1, read as the reverse complement.
GATTCCACCATGGAAGCAGAATATATCGCTGCATCAGAGGCTGCGAAGGAAGCATTCTGGTACAAGAAGTTTGCTGCAGAAATTGGAGTAATGCCATCAGATGCCATTCCTCTATACTGCGACAACAATGGCGCCATAGCCCTTGCTAAGGAGCCGAGGTCTCACCAGAAATCCAAGCACATTGAGCGGCGATACCACCTCATCCGCGATTACCTCGAGAAGGGTTACGTCGAGGTCAAGAGAGTCAACTCCACAGATAATGTGGCAGACCCACTTACAAAGCCGTTGGGCCAGCAGAAGATCGAAGCCCACCTTGAGAAGATGGGACTTAGACTTGTAGCCAATTGGCTTTAGGACAAGTGGGAGATTGTTAGATATATGTGCCCTAGAAGCCAGAATTGGCTGACACTTGTAATACACTTCTAGGGGCAAAATTATAATTTTGACTATAATCAATAAAATGGGTTATTTTCTATCACATATGTGTATTTAGTGTCTGTGATACATCCTTTGAGTTAATGGTAATGATAATTCATATTTTCAAGAGTTGAAAATTTAAGACATGAATAATCATTATTAACTCATAAAATGCTCCCGACCATAGGATCATCACGAGGATGGTGATTGATCCGGAAAGGTTGGTGTACAATCGCTTCTCTTTAGTAGATGAGTCTTGAGTCTACGGTGTGGAGACACCGGAGCGAGAGTACAGGTACTCGTTAGAGAACGAGGGCACTGAGCGTGACCACCTCGAGTAGTCATTAGGAAGTCTACCTTCTCGTCAATGACTGACTCGATGCTGCAGTAGTGTGTCTGGTTCTTTGACCTGAGGTGCATCGGACAGTTCACCTTGAGGGTGTTATAGTTTGACTACACCATTACTCGGTCTCCTAGCCATATGGAACCCTGAGGTGTATGTTGGCTATAGCATGTTCATTGTAGGAACTGGATTGCATCAAGATGGAATCTATCTACCTCGGTGGTAGAGGAGCAGCCCTATGATGATCATGAGAATCAAGTCCAGAAGCCCATGGCCATGGCAGAGTGAAATAATAGAAAGAGTTTCTATTTAGATTTTCACATCGGACTTGAATCGAATGATTACATCATATGACAGAAACTAGGGTTTGACGAGTTCACCTTAACCCTAATCTGATCGGGGCTCAAGATAGAAGAACTTAATCACACAGGTAGCTGCACCAAGAGGTTCGCATTCAGCTCTGATGGGTTGCCACCATATACTGCTAGGTGTCACTGGTGGATTTTGGGAGCAATTAGAATGATTTAGATGATCGATCATTCTAGCTGTTCGAATCAGAAGAGTTCTGATCCATCGAAAGGAGTTTCGATGATGTCGATGATAGAGATCATGACATATCCCATTACCATACAGAACTGAACCTAACTGGGTCACACAAACAAGGGTTTGAATCTGGTGATCATCAATTGAACTGATCCAGTTCAATTGATCTGAATGAGATTCAATTAGGTTCAAGAAAATCGTGCTAGCACTCGATTGAACCTAACGTTCTTCTTTTACTATCATAAATAAGTTGTCCTGACTGAGCCAAAGGAGTTTGTGCTCAATCAGAGGCCTTCACTATGGTCTGACTGGAGGTTGTCCAAGTCAGAAAAGGTTGTCTTATTTTGTAAGACATTACCTGCCATTTTTGGTCACCTGCCATTTCTTGTTCCTTTGACTTTGGTCAAAAGTCTGACCTTTGACTGGTCAAATGTTGACCATTGACACTTTGACTTTTGTCACATGTGTCACGCACCTATTGGAGAGCTGGTGGGGGCTTGTCCCCCTGCCAGAACCTGGCAAGGAGGAGGGCGCACGCCATGCCCCTTGGCGTGTGCCCAAGTTGGAGGCGCCCAGGAGTCCCTGTTGGACAGGGACTCCATCTCCTTTTTGGATTCCAATTAGAGTTCTCCTAAGAACCAACTTTGACTGGATCTTAGGCACCCTCTAAGGAGGAATCCAGGGGACTCTATTCCCACCAATCAGATTTAGATCTGATTTCACAAAGGGTTGTGATTGGTTGGGAAGAAGAGGAGTTGGATCACGCATAGTCTATAAATAAGACCCTACGCCCAACTCAAAGAAAAGAATAATTCTCTACACCCCAAGGCTGCCTCTCTCTTCCTCCTCCATGCCAAGTTCATCTTCTCCCTCTCCTCTCCATGCCCAAAGAAGTTTTGGATCTTGGTTGGTGCAATCTAGATCGAGAGAAAGGCGACAGAAAGCTAGAAGGCTGCACTGCTGCAAAGGACAACTGCTGATCTTCAAAAGCGATTTTGAAGATCCTCTAAATCAGATTTAGATTTGAGTTTTGGAGATGTGATAGAGAAGAAGAGGATCTCCAGATCCAGCCTGAGTGGATACCGATAGAGGCCAAGCACTTGCGTGGCTAGATCCAGAACCTTCTGCTGCTTACAGGATCATCAATGGGTAATAGGATTACCCTACATCAAGGTAAATTAAATCTGATTTAATTTATCTATATTTTATTTTAATTATTAGAATAATAAAAATTAGATCTAAAATATTCTAAATCTAATTTAGATCAAAGAGAAAAGTTTTTGAAATATATCTCTTGATCCGATCAGATCTAAACGAACCTGGTTTGAGAAATCAGGATTTCTCTTCAGTTCATTTGCCATATTTCATAATCGAAATAAGCTACAATACCAAGCAATGTGCGGACGGATTTTAGCATAGCTACTCACGAAAAGATATCCTGATAGTCAATGCCTTCACGCTGACTATAACCTTTTGCTACTAATCTAGTTTTGAATGTCTCCACAATTCCATCTACACCAATCTTTCTCTTATAGATCCATTTACACCTAATAGGTACTATACCTTCTAGTGGATCTACCAAGGTCCAGATTTGGTTTGAGTGTATTGAGTCAATTTCTGACTTCATTACCTTTAACTATTTCTTAAAGTCGATATCTGATATCGCCTCGTCATAAATTTTGGGATCATTACCATGAACCCCATTACCTACGAGGAACATTTCTTCTACTTCCTTTGAGATAGTACCTAAGTACCTCTCAGGAGGATGGGAAATCCTTTCCGATCTATGAGGTAGAGGAGGTAGTGATTGTATTGGCTCAACCTGATTTGGTTCCATAGGGTCCTTAGCTCGTTGCTCTTGTGAGACTTTCTCCTCGAGTTTGATCTACTTTTCAATGCCGCTATCTTGAATAAACTATTTTTCAAGAAAGATGGCATGCTGACTCATAATCACATTATGGTCTTTTGGAATGTAGAAATAATATCTTAATGATTCTTTAGGATATCCTATAAATCAAGCTCTAAAAGACCTAAAGTCTAACTTGTATGCTTGTTGTGTTTTGACATGAACCGAACAACCCCAAATTCTGAGATGACTCAGACTTGATTTCTTACCATGCCATATCTCATATGGTGTGGTAGGAACGGTTTTAGAGGGAATACTATTTAGTAAATATATTACAATTTATAGACTATATCCCCAAAGAAAATCAAGAAGGTCTGTGAAGCACATCATGGATCAGACCATATCTAATAGGATCCGATTCCTTCATTCCAAAATCCTGTTGAGTTAAGGTATTCTAGGTGGAGTCCATTGAGAGACTATGCCATTTTGCTTGAGATAGTCCAAAAATTTTTGACTAAGGTATTCACCTCCTCAATATGATCGAAGAACCTTAATGGATTTTTCAGTTTGCTTTTCTACTTCATGTCTGAATTTCTTGAACTTTTCAAAAGCTTCAGACTTATGTCTCATAAGATACATGTACCCATACCGAGATAAATCATTGGTAAAGGTTATGGAGTAGACAAAGTTGCCTCTAGCCGGCACATCAAATCAATCGCACACATCAATATATACTAGGGCAAGTACATCCATGACCCTTTCCCCATGTTCCATAAAAGGAAACTTAGTCATTTTGCCATGAAGACAATATTCATAAATTCGATATGACTCGAAAGTCAACGGACTCAATAGCCCGATTTTCTCTAATTTGTTAACCCTATCTTCTGTTATATGACCTAACCTCAGGTGCCATAGATACCTATCGTTCGGACTATCCCTGGATCGTTTTACAGCATTCACATTTTGCTCGATATTAAACATAGATACATCAATATGTAACCAGTAGAGACCGTTAATGAGGAAATCACTTGCAATTTTATTTCTTTCATAAAGAATATTACAATGGTCCTTAAAAAAACTAATTACATAGCTTTCTTATGCTAAACATGAAATAGAAATAAAATTTTTGCTTGCAGCAGGTACATAATAACAATCTCTAAGTACTAAATCTAAGTCAGACGGTAGTCAAAGAGGGTAGGTTCCCACAACCACAGTAGTAATGCTTGCTCCATTTTCGATGCATAGGATCATCTCACCATCCCTTAGCCTCCTGCTATCCTTAAGACCCTGCATAGAAGTGCACAAATGAGCACTAGAACCAGAGTCAAGCACCCAACTGGATGTAGAATAAATCATAAGGTTAGATTCAATAACGAGCATATCTCTAGAAGAACCTGTCTCCTTCTTATTCTTTAGGATGGCTAGGTACATAGGGTAGTTCTATTTTCAGTGGCCGTCAGTATTACAATAAAAATACTTTTCTTTGTCAACGGTCTTCTTCTTTAGCTCTGCCTTTTTTTTTCATCTTCCACCTTCTACTTTTTCATAGACTTCTTCTTTTCAAAAAACTTTTTCTTAGAAGAAGTCCATTCCATAGTAAGTACTGAGCCCTTAGAATCTTTCATACAAAGCTCAGCAGTAACCAGCATGTTCATAAGCTCGGCCAGAGTACTCTAAAGTTTATGCATATGGTAGTTCATGATGAACTATCCATATGCATCAGTCAAGGATTGCTGAATTATATCATTCTACAGATCCTGATCTAACTTCACTCCAAGCTTCTCAAGATCTTCCAAGTCCTTAATCATCATCAGACAATGATCTTGGACTGACTGTCCATCATACATTTTAGCCTTAAATAGTCGTTTAGTGATCTGATATTTGGCTGTATGACTCTGTTCATCAAACAACTCTTGTAGGTGAAACAACATTTGGTGGGTAGTCTTGATATCTTCATGTTGGCACTGAAGCTCATCAGACATCAAGCACAATATGCAGTATTTGATCTTATTATCTTCATCCATCCATTTGTCAAGAGACACTCTTTATTCAGTAGACGAACAGACTAGTAAGGTGGGGGGATCCTGGTCTAATACATGAGTTAACTTCTTAAAATCCAAAATAATTTTGAAGTTTCAGAGCCAATCCTTGTAATTGGGTCTGGTCAGTCTATAGATGTCCAAGATACGGGCTAGTGGGTTGGACGCAGATATTTTTTTTTTCTATAGAGAGTCAAAGTTTCTAGTTAGATTTTATAATTAAGATTTGAATAATTTATTTAGAATTTTAATTTTTAAATAAATTAACTTCCACTATTTTCTTGGATCCCTACACTCTCTCTGTAGAGATGTGAAAATCTCCATGATTAATGATTTTTAGTGGGTGGTGTAGTCCCACCAACTGACTCATCACCTCACCAAATAGTTATTGATGATGGGTTAGCCAATGAGTAAACAACTCTTGTCCAATGATTCTCTAATCATGGTGCATCTAAACTTGATCTCTAATTCATGAATTTCACTGTGCTCGAAATATTGATATACTCTTTAGTTAAGTCAGACCCACCATTTGCATAGATTGAATTTCTAATTGGGTCTCTCACCATATCTAAAATATTGAGCTCAATCCATCCTTCAGCCCATAGCATCCAATGCCTAATAGACATGGTTGCATCTTACTGGTGCAACTGAACCACTATGACCAGCTAAGAATAATCAATCCCGAGAAGGATCCACACATCTACAATGGTGGAAGACCTTAGACTTAATCTTTTCTTAGGAAGATTTGATTTAGGCCTCTTTAAACTTGATTTGACATAGCCATAACCATTATGACTAACCTAGTGGCATGGGTTAGCTCGGATTATTAGCCACCTCAGATCAGGACTGAGCCAACAAATATGGCTAGGTAAGTGAGATCGGTGGAAGGGATATGCCACTAACTCAACAAGAATGCATTCGAGTCGAGTAGCTCCCAATTAAAAATCAGTCGGTCGTATCTGCCAAATTTACCTTAGATACCAAATTATTGAGTCCGAACCAATTGGATTAGCCTACAATCTAGACTCTAACCACTAAATCTAATTAGGTCTTAATTTGATCGATCACTCATGTGACTCGACCTTGATCCAGACTTAATCCTATTAGGTTGGTCAATTTAAGCACTCTTGATCCCATCTAACCGACTTTTGATTTAGTTTGATCAACCGCTAGACTAATTGAGCTATCCAAGTCTGAACCCAATTTTATGAATATGTCTTAGATTTGAAAATTCTCAATTTTAGATCTAATATATTTTATAATCTTAATTCTTAATTAAGTATAGGGTTTATAAACAAAACATATAAATAAAATCTTAGGATTTCAGGATCTAGGATTTTGCAGAAAATAAATTTTTGATTTTTTATTAAAGACGAACATGCAGCACCCCTACACATCACAAGAGCATTCCATCGAATGAAAAGAGAGGTCCTTTAAATCCTACTTCATTCTTATGATCGGACGGTCAAGGAGAATGTCTTAATCAGAAACATGATGAATCTACAAAACTAGTTAGATCTACATCATATATCACATATAAAAATTGATCTAACTTAAAAATATGTTTGCATACATCTCATGTATCATATCATTCATGTTTTTAGATCTAAATTATCTTATAAATATCTAAAAAATAAAATTTAAATTTGATCATATCAAATTAAATTTATTCAAGATTACTTTGTAGATCTATTCTATAACTAGTCTAAACATGCATCAATCATATCTCATATAAAAAAAATTAAATAAATTTATTTTTTATTTTTTAGATCTAATTATAATATTTATAATATTAGAAAATAGTAAATAAATATATCTAAAATTATAATTAATCAAATTAAAATTATGATCATCCTAGACTACACAAAATAATTCTACTCCTAGTCGAGTCATGCATCTCATACATCTTAGATCTAGATTATTTAATTTTTTTAATTTTTAATTTTAGATCTAATCACATCTAATGTGACATATAAAATTATCTAATTATTAAATTAAAATTATATTAAAATTAGATCTAATTAATTATACAACCTAGCTCTAATACTAGTTGAAGAAAAAATTCTATTTTTTGGATCAGGTTCGTTTAGATCTTGATTTTATCAAGAGGGATATTTTAAAAATTTTTCTCTTAGATCTAAAAGATATGAGATTCTTCATATCTAATTTTATCAATCTGATAAAATAAAAATAAAATAAAATAAAATAAATTTAATTTAATTAACCTTATTATGGATAATCCTATTATCCTATGATGATCTTAAAGTTTATCTGAAGTTCTGGATGTAGCCATGCAAGCGCTTGGCCTCTACCGGTATCCACTCGGATAGGATCTAAAGATCTTCTCCTTCTCAATCTATGCTCAAAAAATTAGATCTGGATTTGATCTTAAAGGTCTTCAAAATACCGTTTGAAGATCAATTATTGTCTCTTGCAGTAGTGCTACCTTCTTCCTTTTCTATCGCCTTTCTCTTGCTTGGATCGCACCAAACTTGAGCCCAAAACCTCTTGGGTGTGGAGAGGAGAGAGAGAAGCAGAGGGTGGCATGGAGAAGGAGGGAGAGGGGCTATGTGGCATGGGCAAAGGGCACAAACTCTAAATCCTAGATGCAGATAGGGTTTATATAGACTCTGCTGCGCCATGCAGTGCCACATTATCCAGGTCAATCATGGTTCTTTATGCAATCAGAACTAAATTTGATTGGTAGGATGACATCATCTAATCTAATCATATTAAAGTTCCTCACAAATCTTCTTAGGTGGCCCTGAGACTGGTCAAAGAATAGTCTTTGGCGCCACCCAAGTAGAGAGCATGAAGCAACCTGGAGTCCCATCTGTATGGAACTTCAGGCATCATCCTCTTTGGATGCACACCTTCCTAGGTGTGCACCCCCTCCCTTTCTTCTTTTTAGCAAGAAGATAGAGCCCCATCTTCTCTCTTATGTGTGCATGACACATAGGCAGATGTCTAAGTGTCGAAGGTCAATGTTTGACCAAAGTCAAAAGACAAGATTTAGCAGGTGACGAAAAATGATAGATGTTGTCTTAAATTTATCTCATAAATTAAGACAACCCTTTTCTAACCTGGACAAGCTCCAGTCAGATCAAGTAAAGATTCTTGAGTGAGCCAAAACACATTTGGCTTAGTCGAGATAACTTTTAATGATTGTTGAAGGAGAACATTAGGCTCAATCATGTGCTGGCATGATTTCCTTGAACCTAATTGAATCTTATTCAAATCAATTGAACTGGATTAGTCTAATTGATGATATCCAAATCCAAACCTTTGTTTGTGTGATCCAGTTAGATTCAGTTCTGTATGGTAATGGGATATGTCATGATCTCTATCATCGACATCATCGAAATACCTTCTGATGGATCAGAACTTTTCTGATTCAGACAACTAGTATGATCGACCATCGAGATCATTCTAACTGCTCCCAAAATCTACCAGTGACACCTAGCAGTATATGGTGACAACCTATCAAAACTAAAAATGAACCTCTTGGTGCAGTTACCTGTGTGATTAAGTTTCTCTATCTTGAGTTTCGATCGGATTAGAGTTAAGGTGATCTAATCAAACCCTAATTTCCATCATATGAATTAATCATCCGATTCAAGTTCGATGTGAAAATCTTAATAGAAATTCTTTCTATTATTTCACTCTGCCATGAACATGGGCTTATGGATTTGATTCTCATGATCGTCATAGGGCTGCTCCTCATCTACCGAGGTAGATAGATCTCCTATTGGTGCAATCTAATTCCTATAATGAACATGCTATAGCCAACATACACCTCAGGGTTCCGAATGGCTAGGAGACTGAGTTATAGTGTAGTCAAACTATAACATCCTCAAGGTGAACTGCCAATGCACCTCAAGTCAAAAAACCAGATACACCATTGCAGCTTCGAGCCAGTCATTGACGAGAAGGTAGACTTCCTCATGACTGCTCGAGGTAGTCACGCTCAGTGCCCTCGTTCTCTAGTGAGTATCTATACTCTCACTTCGATGTCTCTACATCATAGACTCAAGACTCATCTATCCTAAAGAAGCGATCGTACACCAACCTTCCAAATTAATCACCATCCTCATGATGATCCTACGGTCGGAAGCATTTTATGAGTCAATAATGAAAATTCATGTCTTAAATTTTCAACTCTTGAAAATATGAACTATCATTACCATTAACTCAAGAGATGTATCACAGACACTTTCAAATACACACTGTGATAGAAAATAATTTATTTTATTACTTATAATCAAAATTATAATTTTGCCCTTAGATATGTATTATAAGTGTTAGCCAATTCTAGCTTCTAGTGCACACATATCTAACAATACACTCCTCAACTGCTGCACCACCAAGTCTCTCTCAGCCCCATGCCTCCAGGAAAATGCCACTGCAGCACTTCAATGCTCCCTAACTCATCTCTGCATCGCTCTACAGCCGCCCAGCTCTAACCTGCTGGACCTTCATGGATCATCCATCTCCATCACTCCTAAGTTTTCATAAATTCATGCTCTGGTAGAACTACTGAATACATCTACTACTTTCCCACCTTCTAGACACCAAAGGACGTATAGTCGCTTCTTCAGTCTTCCTTCAACCATTATCCCTTGGAAAACCTCTCTTCAATAGTCCTACACTGCCCATCTTTCTGAAGAATCTTGATGCTCTCTACTAAGATACCTTTTTCGACTACTACATCATCGATTTTCTCTCAATCCTGCATCTCCAGGGAAGCACTACTGTAGCACACCAGCGCTCCCTGCCTATCACATAACCATCATACACCCCAGACTTTCCACCAAGATCGATCAATAAATCATGCACCAAATCCTTCCACCTCGAGAAAATCCCTTTTTGTTAATCCTCTCAACCTCCATCTTTAACCCGCTGCTCTTGGTTGGCCAAACCATAGCAACAATAAGGTAGATTTGAGACATACCGTAGAATTCTTGTGCAGATTTTTGATTTCATCTTGTACGACTTCTCCTTTTCTTTCATGCACCATCAGGCTCTGATACCAGATATAAGCGCACCAATCAGCATCACCTCTTCTTGATACCAATTAATGTTCCATGATATCGCTTAAATGTTAATCATCCTTAGCATCACAAGCTCCGATACCATGTTGCGGAAGCTCCTGATCTTTAGCACGGACTTGAAGGAACCTGTGACATTCTCTATGGATAGCAAACCACCGATCCTTCATCTAGATCTGTGATGGGGTGCCTCCTTTCTTGGGTTTGAGGGAGATGCCCCCTTCTCCAGGGCTTCTTCAAGAATCCTAGGGCGGCAACTCTAGAGAGAAGAGAAGAAGAGAGTTGAGAAAGAAAAGGTCTGTATTCTACAACATAATGAAATCCTAATACAACTTATGTATTTATACATAGCCATTAGGTCCGACCAAAATACTCTCCGGCTAACCCAATACATGAAAGGACTCACTGAGCCCATGTACACCTATGTCTCCCATGCTCTCATCCTCTGGATCTAAACCCGACTCATACATAAATTAGCCCCCTTAAGACCTCTCAAATCAGATCTTAAGACCCTTAGGATCAACCCAGATCTTAGTCCAAAACAAACCATCGCGTAACTCTGTCTGCGCACTGAGTCGGCTAAGTCTCAGCACTGAGCCGACTAAGTTCCACTGGGTCGGCTCAGTCTGAAACTGAGCTGGCCTAGTTCTATGTCGTGCCAGCAGTTTTGAATATGCAGCTCTCTATTTTAAACTATGCATTGAGACTTAGCTGACCCAGTTTTGGACTGAGCTGGCTAATCTGTAGAAAATCTTCTTTTTATAGTCTTGATTCTCCGACTTTGGTTTCTTGCTCCATCTTGAATCTTAGGTCTCCGAAGCACCAACCAAGCTCCTAAAATCTTTGGAGCCAATACCCTGACTCCTTCTGTGGCCTCCTAAGGCTTGAGAGCACCATAAATCCTCACAAGCTCTAATGTGTATGACCTCACAGGTCTAAACCTAAGCCAGTAGCATGGGAATAGATTTCTATACCAATCGAAGTGACCATCTAGTAATGGTACCCGATGATTGGATAGGTCGAATATGTAGAACAACATCTTTAGAACCCATGCAGATATAATTTTCATATAATTCATCTCCTTGACCAAAATGCTCGTAGGATACCTTAGAGTTCAATTGTCAACTCTGATCAAGTTGTCCACATTATATTTTAAAATATCAAATCCATCTGATGGATTATCCTGACCAAGGTTTTGCTATATTGAAATATAGTGATACATTCTTCTCCAACTCTTGGAGTAGTCGATTCCCATCTTGATCATACTCTGATTTTACAAGTACTTGACTGTGCCCAGAAGCCTTCCATTACTGAATTAAAAATTTAGTTAGTCCGATACCAAAGCATGGTGAGTTGCTTGCAGATCACTGAGATAATCTCAGGTCAAAGGGACACTTATACTTATATCCCATCGGAGACATTCTTGATAGTAGAATGCTCTAGAGTTGGTCACGTTCAATGATGATGTACCTATACATCTTACCTATATGCCATACCAATATCTCCACACTTCTTGATTAAGAGGACAACCAACCTATATGGCATACAGTGACCTATGCTCGATAGATACTGTCGTCCTTATTAACAGCCTATCATTTGATCGTGAACAAATTTAATCAACGATAAATCCTCTCTTTATCGAAGCTAAATAGTCCTAAGGAACTTCATCACACAATAATGGAGTTCGTTAAAAGATGCAATACTTATGATGAAAAATATCAAAAATATATTTTATTTATTAATGAATCAATTATAAATATAAAGTAGCTCAATCATCAATAGGCTGACAATTGGCTTTGGGATACACTTTCCAACAGCAAGAACTTCAAATTAGTAGAAGATTTGAAAATAATGAGCAATTCCTAAATGTTGGAGATGGAAGGTTTGCTCTAGTTATAGCTATGAAAATAGTTTAACTTATTCTCAATATTAATATCATTTCTTTAAATGAATGTCATTGTTGTCCTTCCTTTTTGATGAATATATTCTCTGTTAGCCTTTTGCTAAAGATGGTTATCATTTATCTATAAAAAAAAATTATTATGATATCATTATTAATGATATTACAATAATGCAAGGACCATAAAGAAATGATATTTATATTTTATCACAGCTTGTGAGTATAATGTATACTTCTAGAAAATATCCTAGATTAGATAATGTCTCTGATATTTACCTATGGTATTGTAGGCTAGGTCATGTAAATAAGAACAGGATAAATAGGTTGACTCAAAAGAGAATCCTCCAAGTTAGTGATTATGAATCACTTCCAACCTATGAATCTTGCCTTCTTGGTAAAATGACTAAGTCATCTTTTATTAGAAAAGATAAGAGAGCTATTGAGCTCTTAGGTTTAGTACATACTGATATATATATGGACCAATAAGCATAAGTGCCAGAGGTGGATACTTCTATTTCATTACTTTCATAGATGATCTATTCAGGTATGGATATGTTTATCTAATGAAACATAAGTCAGATTTATTTGAAATGTTCAAAAGATTTCAAAGTGAAGTAGAAAAATAAACTAGAAAGAGTATTAAAATTCTTCGATCGGATCGAGGAGATGAATATCTATCCAATGAGCTTTTGACATATCTAGGAGAGAATAAGATTCTCTCATATTGGACTCCTCTAGGAACATTGCAGCATAATGGTGTATCGAAAAGGAGAAATCGAACCTTATTAGATATGGTTCGATCCATGATGGGATTTTCTAGTCTACCTATTTCATTTTGGGGTTATGCTTTTGAGATTATATGTTATATATTGAATAATGTACCAAGTAAATCTATTGTAAAGACTTCATATGAGATATGGACTAAACATAGGCCTATACTCTCTCACCTATGGGTTTGGGGTTGTCCGACCTATGTTAAACATTTGCATATAGATAAGCTTAGACCTCGATCTGATAAGTGCATGTTTATAGGGTATCCCAAAGAAAGTAAGGATTACTATTTCTACCATGCTGAAGAACAAAAGATGTTCATCAGTCTTAAGGCAATTTTTTTAGAAAAGAAGTTTCTTGATGAAGGAACTGTTACCTCTAAGGTTGAACTTGATGAAGTTCAATAGGTAGAAAAATTGATACCTATAGCTAAACTTGAGTCGGATTTGATTAGATCAGATCCAGAGCCTAGTGTACCTGCACCATTAAGGCAATCCAGTAGAGTGCTACATCATTCAGACAGATACTATAGTTTCTTGATCTGGGATGGTGATCCCATTAAACTCAATAAGGACGATGAGGATCTGATTACTTATATGGATTTTATGCAGAGATCCAATTCTGAGAAATGGCTTAAGGTCATAAAATCCGAAATGGAGTTCATGAAGGTCAATAATGTGTGGACATTAGTTGACCCATCTGAAGGGGTTAAATGAAGGGAAATCCTGATTTCCCGGTCCAGGTTCGTCCAGATCTAATTAGATCAAGAGATATATTTCAAAAATTTTTCTCTTGATCTTAATCAGATCTTGATATGTTTCAGATCTGATTCTTATTATTTTAATAAATAAAATAAAATAAGATAAATTAAATCTAATTTAATTTACCTGATTTGGGTAATCCTATTACCCTGTAGATGATCCTGATTGCAGCGGAAGGTTCTGGATCTTAGCCACGCAAGCGCCTGGCCTCTACCGGTATCCACTCGGGTTGGATCTGGAGATCCTCTTCTTCTCTATCACTCCTCCAAAAATTAGATCTGGATCTGATCTGGAGGATCGTCAAAACTCTTTTGAAGATCTGCAGTCGTCCTTTTGCAGCAGCGCAGCCTTCTTGCTTTTGATCGCCTTTCCTTGATCTGAATCGCACCAAACTAAGTCCAAAACACTTTTGGACGTGGATAGCAAGGGGAGAAGAGAGTATGGCATGGAGAAGGAGGGGAGAGGCAGCCTTGGACGTGGGAAATCTCTATTGAATTCACTTTCCACTTAGGGTTGGGCGCAGGGTCTTATTTATAGACCTCTTGTGATCCAACTCCTCTTCCTCTCAACCAATCACAACCCTTTGTGAAATCAGATCTAAATCTGATTGGTTGAAAAAGAGACCCCTGGATTCCTCCTTAGAGGGCGCCTAAGACCAGTCAAACTGGATTCTTAGTAGAACTCTGATTGGAATCCAAAAGGGAGGTCAGTCCTTGTCCAACAAGGACTCCTAGGCGCCTCCTACTTGGGCTCACGCCACCCTTGGCGTGCGCCCTTCTCCTTGCCAGGTTCTGGCAGGGGGACAAGCCCCCACCAGCTCTCCAATAGGTGCATGACATGTGGTCAAAAGTCAAAGGGTCAATGGTCAACGTTTGACCAGTCAAAGGTAGACTTTTAACCAAAGTCAAAGAACAAGAAATGGCAGGTGACCAAAAATGGCAGGTAATGTCTTACAAATAAGACAACCTATTCCTGACTTGGACAACCTCCAGTCAGACCATATGAAGGCCTCTGATTGAGCACAAACTCCTTTGGCTCAGTCAGGACAACTTATTTATGATAGTAAAAGAAGAACGTTAGGTTCAATCGAGTGCTAGCACGATTTCCTTGAACCTAATTGAATCTCATTCAGATCAATTGAACTAGATCAGTTCAATTGATGATCACCAGATTCAAACCCTTGTTTGTGTGACCCAGTTAGGTTCAGTTCTGTATGGTAATGGGATATGTCATGATCTCTATCATAGACATCATCGAAACTCCTTTCGATGGATCAGAACTCTTCTGATTCGAACAGCTAGAATGATCGATCATCTAAATCATTCTAATTGCTCCCAAAATCCACCAGTGACACCTAGCAGTATATGGTGGCAACCCATCAGAGCTGAATGCGAACCTCTTGGTGCAGCTACCTGTGTGATTCAGTTCTTCTATCTTGAGCCCCGATCAGATTAGGGTTAAGGTGAACTCGTCAAACCCTAGTCTCTGTCATATGATGTAATCATTCGATTCGAGTCCAATGTGAAAATCTAAATAGAAACTCTTTCTATTATTTCACTCTACCATGGCCATGGATTTCTGGACTTGATTCTCATGATCATCATAGGGCTGCTCCTCTACCACCGAGGTAGATAGATCCCATCTTGATGCAATCCAGTTCCTACAATGAACATGCTATAGCCAACATACACCTCAGGGTTCCATATGGCTAGGAGACCGAGTAATGGTGTAGTCAAACTATAACACCCTCAAGGTGAACTGCCGATGCATCTCAGGTCAAAGAACCAGACACACTACTGCAGCATTGAGTCAGTCATTGACGAGAAGGTAGACTTCCTAATGACTACTCGAGGTGGTCACGCTCAGTGCCCTCGTTCTCTAACGAGTACCTGTACTCTCGCTCCGGTGTCTCCACACCGTAGACTCAAGACTCATCTACTAAAGAGAAGCGATCGTACACCAACCTTTCGGATCAATCACCATCCTCGTGATGATCCTATGGTCGGGAGCTGTTTATGAGTTAATAATGATTATTCATGTCTTAAATTTTCAACTCTTGAAAATATGAATTATCATTACCATTAACTCAAAGGATGTATCACAGACACTAAATACACATGTGTGATAGAAAATAACCCCTAGGAGACCGAGTAATGGTGTAGTCAAACTATAACACCCTCAAGGTGAACTGCCGATGCATCTCAGGTCAAAGAACCAGACACACTACTGCAGCATCGAGTCAGTCATTGACGAGAAGGTAGACTTCCTAATGACTACTCGAGGTGGTCACGCTCAGTGCCCTCGTTCTCCAACGAGTACCTGTACTCTCGCTCCGATGTCTCCACACCGTAGACTCAAGACTCATCTACTAAAGAGAAGCGATCATACACCAACCTTCCAGATCAATCACCATCCTCGTGATGATCCTATGGTCGGGAGCTGTTTATTAGTTAATAATGATTATTCATGTCTTAAATTTTCAACTCTTGAAAATATGAATTATCATTACCATTAACTCAAAGGATGTATCACAGACACTAAATACACATGTGTGATAGAAAATAACCTATTTCATTAATTATAGTCAAAATTACAATTTTGCCCCTAGAAGTGTATTACAAGTGTCAGCCAATTCTGGCTTCTAGGGCACATATATCTAACAATCTTCCCACTTATCCTAAAGCCAATTGGCTACAAGTCTAAGTCCCATCTTCTCAAGGTGGGCTTCGATCTTCTGCTGGCCCAACGGCTTTGTAAGTGGGTCTGCCACATTATCTGTGGAGTTGACTCTCTTGACCTCAACGTAACCTTTCTCAAGGTAATCGCGGATGAGATGGTATCACCATTTGCTTGGAACTCTTAGCACCAGCACAAACAGTCTGCCAGATGTCGACTTTCGATCATCTATATCGGACATGAAAGTCCGAGTCTGTGTATCCCTGAACTTGGAGTTCTCCATTACCAAAGACCAACATCATATCCTTAGTTCTTCTCAAGTACTTAAGGATACATTTCACAGAAGTCCAGTGTTCTTCACCTGGATTTGACTGATATCTGCTTGTGACACTCACAGCATGGGCTATATCAGGTCGTGTACATAGCATGGCATACATGAGGCTCCCTATTGCAGAAGCATAAGGGATCTTGCTCATGCGTTCTATTTCCTCAGGTGTGCTGGGGCACATCTTCTTGGAAAGATGAATACCATGTCTGAAGGGTATTAATCCCCTCTTAGAGTTTTCCATACTAAACCTCTTTAGTACTTCCTCTATGTACTATGTATCATTTTCTGTGAAAGTCCTAGCATCCTATTCGGTCTATCCCTATAGACCTTAATTCCTAGAATAAAGGATGCTTCACCTAGGTCTTTCATGGAGAATTCCTTGGACAACCACATCTTGACTGATGTCAACATGGGAATATCATTCCCAATAAGGAGGATGTCATCCACGTACAATACGAGGAAGACAACAGCGCTCCCACTGACCCTTTTGAAAACACATGGTTCCTCTTCGTTTTTGATGAAACCAAACTTTTTGATCACATCATTGAAACGAGTGTTCCAGCTCCGAGATGCTTGCTTAAGTCCATATATGGACCTTTGCAGCTTGCAAACCTTGTGATCAGTATCACTGGATGTGAAACCTAGCGGCTGTTCCATATAGATATCTTCCTCAAGATATTGATTTAGGAATGCCGTTTTCACGTCCATTTGCCATATTTCATAATCGAAATAGGCTGCAACAGCAAGCAATGTGCGGATGGATTTTAGCATAGCTATCGGGGAAAAGGTATCCTGATAGTCAATGCCTTCACGTTGACTATAACCTTTTGCCACCAGTCTAGCCTTGAATGTCTCCACATTCCCATCTGCACCAATCTTTCTCTTGAAGATCCATTTACACCCAATAGGTACTATACCTTCTGGTGGATCTACCAAGGTCCAGACTTGGTTTGAGTGCATCGAGTCAATTCTCTGACTTCATTGCCTCAAGCCATTTCTCGGAGTCGATATCTGATATCGCCTCGTTGTAGGTTTTGGGATCATCACCATGAGCACCATTACCTATGAGGAACATTTCCTCTATATCCTCTGAAATAATACCTAAGTATCTTTCAGGGGGATGGGAAACTCTTTCCGATCTACGAGGTGGAGGAGGTAGTGTTCTTATTGGCTCAACCTGATTTGGTTCCACTTGGTCCTTAGCTCGTTCTGCTTGTGAGACTTTCTCATCAAGCTTAATCTGCTTTCCAATGCCGCTATCTTGAATAAACTATTTTTCAAGAAATATGGCATGTCGACTCACAATCACATTGTGGTCTTCTGGAATGTAGAAATAGTATCCTAATGACTCTTTAGGATATCCTATGAATCGAGCTCTAAAGGACCTAAATTCTAACTTGTCCGCTTGTTGTCTTTTGACATGAGCCGGACAACCCCAAATTCTGAGATGACTCAGACTTGGTTTCTTACCGTGCCATATCTCATACGGTGTGGTAGGAACGGTTTTAGAGGGAACCCTATTCAGTAAATAAATTGAAGTTAACAATGAATGTCCCCAAAGAAAATCAGGAAGGTCTGTGAAGCTCATCATGGATCGAACCATATCCAATAGAGTCCGATTTCTCCATTCTGAAACCCCGTTGAGTTGAGGTGTTCCTGGTGGAGTCCATTGAGAGACTATGCCATTTTCCCTAAGATAGTCTAGGAATTCCCGGCTAAGGTATTCACCTCCTCGATCTGATCGAAGAACCTTAATGGGTTTTTCAGTTTGTTTTTCTACTTCATGTCTGAATTCTTTGAACTTTTCAAAGGCTTCAGACTTATGTCTCATAAGATACACATACCCATACCTAGACAGATCATCGGTAAAGGTAATGAAGTAGACAAAATTGCCTCTAGCCGGCACATCGAATGGGCCGCACACATCAGTATGTACTAGGGCAAGGAGATCTGTGGCCCTCTCCCCATGTCCAACAAAAGGGAGTTTAGTCATTTTGCCTTGAAGACAAGATTCACAAGTTGGATATGACTCAAAAGTCAATGGACTCAATAGCCCATTTTTCTCCAATTTGTTAATCCTATCTTCTGCTATATGACCCAATCTCAGGTGCCATAGATATCTGTCGTTTGGACTATCCCTAGGTCGTTTGGCATTCACGTTTTGCTCGATAGTTAAAACAGGTACATCAATATGCAACTGATAAAGACCATTAATAAGGAAACCATTTGCAATTTTATTTCTTTCATAAAGAATGTTACAATGGTCCTTAAAGAAGGTGATCACATAACCTTCTTGTGCTAAGCATGAAACAGAAATCAAATTCCTGCTAGCTGCAGGCACATAATAACAGTCTTTTAAAACTAAGTCTAAACCAGATGGTAATCGAAGAGGGTATGTTCCCACGGCTACTGCAGCAACTCTTGCTCCATTACCGACGCGTAGGATCATGTCTCCATCCCTCAGCCTCCTGCTATCCTCAAGACCCTGCATAGAAGTGCACAGATGAGCACTAGAACCAGAGTCAAGCACCCAACTGGATGCAGAAGAAACCGTAAGGTTAGACTCAATAACGAGCATACCTCCAGAAGGACCTTCCTTCTTGTTCTTTCAGGGTGGCCAGGTAAGTAGGGCAGTTCCGCTTCCAATGGCCGTCGCTGTTGCAATGGAAACACTTTCCTTTGCCATCGACCTTTTTCTTCGGTTCTGCCTTCTTCTTCTTTGATCCTTCCACCTTTTGCTTTTTCACAGACTTCTTTTTCTTTCCATAAGACTTTCTTTTGGAAGAAGTCCGTTCCATAGCAAGAACTGAGCCTTTAGAACCTTTCATAGAAAGCTCAGCGGTAACCAGCATATTCATTAACTCGGCCAAGGAATTTTGAAGTTTATGCATGTGGTAATTCATGATGAATTGCCCATATGCATCAGTCAAGGATTGCAGAATAATATCGTTCTGCAGATCCAAGTCCAACTTCACACCGAGCTTCTCAAGCTCTTCCATGTCCTTGATCATTGTCAGACAGTGATCTTGGACTGACTGCCCATCACGCATCTTAGCCTTAAAAAGTCATTTTGTGACTTGATATTTGGCTGCGCGACTCTGTTCACCAAACATCTCCTGTAGGTGAGCCAACATTTGGCGAGCAGTCCCGATATCTTCATGTTGGCGCTGGAGCTCATCAGACATCGAGCCCAACATGTAATATCTGGCCTTATTATCTTCGTCAATCCATTTTTCCAGAGACGCTCTCTGTTCAGTGGATGGACGGAGCTGGTAAGGTGGGAGGGTCCTGGTCCAAAACATGGGTTAACTTCTCTGAACCCAAAACAATTTTGTAGTTCCTGAGCCAATCTTTATAATTGGGTCCAGTCAGTCTATGTGTGTCCTAGGATACGTGCCAATGGGTTGGACGCAGACATTTTTCTGTAGAGAGTCAAAGATTCTAGTTAGATACTGTAATTTTGACTTGACCAATTTGTTTAGGGATTTTATTTTTAAACAAATTAGCTCCACTATTTTCTCGGATCCCTACACTCCCTCTGTAGAGATGCGAAAATCTCCACGATTAATGATTTCTAGTGGGTGGTGCGGTCTCACCAACTGACTCATCACCTCACCTAACAGTTATTGGTGATGGGTTAGCCAATGAGTGAACAACTCTTGTTCAATGATTCTCTAATCATGGTGCACCCAAACTTGGTCTCTAATTCATGAATCTCACCGTATCCGGAATATTGATCCACTCCTTAGTTAAGTCAGACCCACCATTTGCATAGACTGGGTTCCTAATTGAGTCTCTCACCGTATCCGAAATATTGAGCCCAACTCATCCTCCAGCCCATAGCATCCAATGCCTAATAGACATGGTTGCATCTTTCCCGGTGCAACTGAGCCACTGTATCCAGCCGAGAACAATCAACCCCGGGAAGGGCCCGCACATCTACAATGGTGGAAGACCTCAGACTTAATCTTTTCTTAGGGAGAATTGATTCAGGTCTCATTAAACTAGACTTGGCTTAGTCATAACAATTATGACTAACCTAGTGGCATGGGTTAGCTCGGATTATTGACCACCTCAGATCAGAACTGTGTCAACAGATATGGCCAGGTAAGTGAGATCGGTGGAAGGAATATGCCATTAACTCGTACAAGAACGCATTCAGGTCGAGTAGCTTCCAATTAAAAACCAGTCGGTCGTATGTGCCAAACTTACCTTAGACACCAAATTGTTGAGCCAGAACCAATTGGGTTAGCCTACAATCCAGACTCTAACCTCTGAGCCTAATTAGGTCTTGCTTGATCGTGACTCGATCTTGACCCAGACTTAATCCTATTAGGCTGGTCAATTTAAGCATTGTTGATCCCATCTAACCAACTCTTGATTCGGTTTGATCAACCGCTTAGACCTAATTGAGCTACCCAAGCCCGAACCCAGTATTATGAATATGTCTTAGATCTGAAATTCTCAATTTTAGACCTAATTAATATTCCATAATCTTAATTCTTAATTAAGTAGGGTTCATAAACAAAATATGCACAATAAATCCTAGGGTTTCAGGATCTAGGGATTTTGCAGAAAGTAAGTTTTGGGTTTCTGATTAAGGACGAACACGCAGCACCCCTACACATCATAAGAACACCCCATCGAATGGGAAGAGAGGGCCTTTAAACCCTTCTTCATTCTTATGACCGGACGGCCAAGAGGAACGCCTTAATCAGGAACATGTCAATACTACAAAATAGTTTTAGATCTATATCATATATCTCATATATAAATTAGATCTAATCATGGCATATTTTGCATACATCTCATGTATCAAATCATGCATATTTTTCAGATCTAAATTATCTCATAATAATCTAAAAAATTAGATTTAAATTGATCTAATCAAAATAAATTCTAATCTAGACAATTATGTAGAACTATTCTACAACTAGTCTAGACATGCATCAATCATATCTCATATGATGTTTAAAATTAAATAATTTTTATTTACTATTTTTTAGATGTTATTATAAACACTTATAATATCAAAAAATAGTAAATAAATAGATCTAAAATATGATTTAATCAGATTAAATTCAAAACATGCAAGACTATTCTATAGAACTATTCTATTTCTAGAACTAGTCATGCATATTCTTCTAATCTTAGATCCAAATCATTTAATTTTAATTTTTTCTGATTTTCAGATCTGATCACATCTCATGTGACATCTAAAATCACATTATTTTTTAATTAAAATAAATTTAAAATCAGATCTAAACAATTTTAGAACCATGGCTCTGATACCAGTTGAAGGGAAAATCCTGATTTCCCGGTCCAGGTTCGTTCAGATCTGATCAGATCAAGAGATATATTTCAAAAAATTTTCTCTTGATCTTAATTCAGATCTTGATATGTTTCAGATCTAATTCTTATTATTTTAATAAATAAAATAAAAAATAAGATAAATTAAATCAAATTTAATTTACCTTGATTTGGGTAATCCTATTACCCTGTTGATGATCCTGATTGCAGCGGAAGGTTCTGGATCTAGCCACGCAAGTGCCTGGCCTCTACCGGTATCCACTTCAGGCTGGATCTGGAGATCCTCTTCTTCTCTATCACATCTCCAAAAATTCAGATCTGGATCTGATCTGGAGGATCTTCAAAACTCTTTTGAAGATCAGCAGTTCGTCCTTTGCAGCAGCGCAGCCTTCTAGCTTTTGATCGCCTTTCTCTTGATCTGAATTCGCACCAAACTAAGATCCAAAACACTTTTGGACGTGGAGAGAGCAAGGGGAGAAGATGAGTTTGGCATGGAGGAAGGAGGGGAGAGGCAGCCTTGGGGCGTGGGAAATCTCTATTGAATTCACTTTGCACTTGAGTTGGGCGCAGGGTCTTATTTATAGACTCTTGTGATCCAACTCCTCTTCTTCCCAACCAATCACAACCCTTTGTGAAATCAGATCTAAATCTGATTGGTTGGAAAATAGAGTCCCCTGGATTCCTCCTTAGAGGGTGCCTAAGACCAGTCAAAGTTGGTTCTTAGGAGAACTCTAATTGGAATCCAAAAAGGGAGATGGAGTCCCTTGTCCAACAAGGACTCCTAGGCGCCTCCTACTTGGGCACACGCCACCCTTGGCGTGCGCCCTTCTCCTTGCCAGGTTCTGGCAGGGGGACAAGCCCCCACCAGCTCTCCAATAGGTGCATGACATGTGGTCAAAAGTCAAAGTGTCAATGGTCAATGTTTGACCAGTCAAAGGTAGACTTTTGACCAAAGTCAAAGAACAAGAAATGGCAGGTGACCAAAAATGGCAGGTAATGTCTTACAAAATAAGACAACCTTTTCTGACTTGGACAACCTCCAGTCAGACCATATGAAGGCCTCTGATTGAGCACAAACTCCTTTGGCTCAGTCAGGACAACTTATTTATGATAGTAAAAGAAGAACGTTAGGTTCAATCGAGTGCTAGCACGATTTCCTTGAACCTAATTGAATCTCATTCAGATCAATTGAACTAGATCAGTTCAATTGATGATCACCAGATTCAAACCCTTGTTTGTGTGACCCAGTTAGGTTCAGTTCTGTATGGTAATGGGATATGTCATGATCTCTATCATCGACATCATCGAAACTCCTTTCGATGGATCAGAACTCTTCTGATTCGAACAGCTAGAATGATCGATCATCTAAATCATTCTAATTGCTCCCAAAATCCACCAGTGACACCTAGCAGTATATGGTGGCAACCCATCAGAGCTGAATGCGAACCTCTTGGTGCAGCTACCTGTGTGATTAAGTTCTTCTATCTTGAGCCCCGATCAGATTAGGGTTAAGGTGAACTCGTCAAACCCTAGTTCTCTGTCATATGATGTAATCATTCGATTCGAGTCCGATGTGAAAATCTAAATAGAAACTCTTTCTATTATTTCACTCTACCATGGCCATGGATTTCTGGACTTGATTCTCATGATCATCATAGGGCTGCTCCTCTACCACCGAGGTAGATAGATTCCATCTTGATGCAATCCAGTTCCTACAATGAACATGCTATAGCCAACATACACCTCAGGGTTCCATATGGCTAGGAGACCGAGTAATGGTGTAGTCAAACTATAACACCCTCAAGGTGAACTGCCGATGCATCTCAGGTCAAAGAACCAGACACACTACTGCAGCATCGAGTCAGTCATTGACGAGAAGGTAGACTTCCTAATGACTACTCGAGGTGGTCACGCTCAGTGCCCTCGTTCTCTAACGAGTACCTGTACTCTCGCTCCAGTGTCTCCACACCGTAGACTCAAGACTCATCTACTAAAGAGAAGCGATTGTACACCAACCTTCCGGATCAATCACCATCCTCGTGATGATCCTATGGTCGGGAGCTGTTTATGAGTTAATAATGATTATTCATGTCTTAAATTTTCAACTCTTGAAAATATGAATTATCATTACCATTAACTCAAAGGATGTATCACAGACACTAAATACACATGTGTGATAGAAAATAACCCATTTCATTAATTATAGTCAAAATTACAATTTTGCCCCTAGAAGTGTATTACAAGTGTCAGCCAATTCTGGCTTCTAGGGCACATATATCTAACATTAAATCCATTGGGTGTAAATGGATCTTCAAAAGAAAAAGAGCCACAGACAGAAAGATGGAGACTTATAAAATCCATCTGGTTGCCAAGGAGTATCGTCAATGTTATGGTATTGACTATGATAAGACATTCTCTCCTATAGTAATGCTCAAATCCATTCGAATAATGCTTGCAATAGCTACCCATCTAGACTATGAGATCTGATAGATGTATGTGAAGATAGCTTTCCTAAATGGAGAGCTGACCGAAGAGGTGTATATGATATAACTTGAGGAGTTCATATTTACAGATGAGTTCATATTTACAGATGAGTCCAAGGTGTGCAAGCTTTAGAGATCCATTTATGGATTGAGGCAGGCATCTTAGAGTTGGAACTTGCATTTTGATAAGGTGATCAAAACATATGGCTTCATTAAGAATAGAGAAGAATCCTGCATTTACAAATGGGCAAATGGTCCAGTAGTGGTATTTCTTGTCTTGTACATAGATGACATTCTCTTAATCAGAAATGATATCCCTACACCATAGAGAATAAAAGTCTGGTTGTCATCACAGTTCTCCAAGAAGGACTTGGGTGAAGCATCCTACATCCTAGGGATGAAGATCTATAGGGATAGATCTTAAAGGATGCTTGGGTTATCCCAGTCCACGTATATAGATACTGTGCTGAAGAGGTTCAGCATGGAGAATTTTAAAAAGGACTATCTTTTGATAGGCCATGGAATTTTTTTTTCTAAAAAGGATTGTTTGATAATTCCTGAAGAGAGAGCGTATGAGTAGAGTCCCATATGCTTCAATAGTAGAATCTATCATGTATGCCATGATATGTATGAGATTAAACGTGGCATACTCACTAGAAGTAGTGAGTAGATATCAGTCTGATCCTAGAAAAAACCACTGAAAAGTGGTTAAAACCATCCTTAAATATTTAAAAAATACTAAGAACCAATAATGGGATTTACAGACTAGCTTTCAATCTGATCATGATGACAGTAAAAGCATGTCGGGATATATCTTTACTCTAAATGGTGGAGCCATCTGCTGGAAGAATTTCAAGCAACATGCTATGGCAGACTCTATTTGCAAAGTAGAGTACATTGCAGCATCAGATGCTACAAAGAAAGCTATATGGCTGAGAAAGTTTATTACCAAGCTTAGAGTAGCACCCTTCCTAGATGGTTCGGTCCTGCTCTACTATAACAGTACTAGTGCCATAGCTCAGACGAAGGAACCAAAGGCACACCAGCGGACGAAGCATATCCTCCATCGCTTCCACTTGGTCTGAGAGATCGTGGATCGAGGTGACATCAATCTTTAGAAGATTGACGAAAAGAAGAACCTGACCGATCCCTTCACTAAAGCCCTGGTGATAAACGAGTTCGACAATCACAAGTCGAAGATGGGTATTAGATACTATGTCGAGTGGCTTTAGGATAAATGAGAGTTGTTAAAAAATGTGTTCTAAAATCAATCATCAGCCTGTTGACGGTTGTACTGCATTATATTTATAATTAATTTATTAATAAATAAAATATATTTTTAGTATTTTTCATCATAAAGTATTCATCTTCTAATGAACTCTATTATCATGATAAAGTTCTTAGGCTATTTAGTTTCAATAAAGAGAGGATTTATCGATTTATCCTTAAATCTATTCACAACCAAATGATAGACTGTTAATTAGGATGACAGCGTCTATCGAGCATAGGTCGCTATATGCCATATAGGTTGGTTGTCTTCTTAACCAAGAAGTATGGAGATACTGGTATGACATACAGATGAGATGTATGGGTACATCATCATTGAACGTGACCAACTCTAGAGCATTCTGCTATCGAGAATATCTCTGATGGGATATAGATATAAGTACCTTTTAGATCTGAGATCGTCTTAGTGACTTGCAAGCAACTCACTGTGCTTTGGTACTAGACTAACTAAATTTTTAATTCAGTAATGGAAGGCTTCTGGATATAGTTAAGTACTTGCAAAGTCAAAATGTGATCAAGATGGAGTTGACCATTCCAAGAGTTAGAGAAGAATATATCACTATATTTCAATATAGCAAAATCTTGGCTAGGATAATCCATAGATGGATTTGATATTTTGAAATATAATGTGGACAATCTGATCAAAATTGATAGTTGAACTCTAAGATGTCCTATGAGTATTTTGATCAAGAGGATGAATTATATGGAAACTATATCCTCATGGATTCTAAGGATGTTGTTCTACACATTCAACCTATCCGATCGTTGGGTACCATTGCTAGATGGTTACTTTAATTGATACAAAAATTTATTTTTATGCTATTAATTTAGGTTTGGACCTATGAGGTTATACACATTAGAGCTCATGATCTAATCGGATGGTTGATCAATGATTAAGATTCATTCTAGGGTTAAACGATCAATACGATTGATGTTTAACTTAGTGCAAGTGTTGTAGGAGGATCAATTGGCAATTTGATTACTAATTGACTTAATTTGATTAAGCCAAAGGGTTGAGATTAAGTTTAATTAAACATGATTTAATTAGATTTAATTTAGACTTGATTGGATCAAGTTCAATTAGTTTATTTGATAAGCTAAGTGCAAGGAAGAACTAGTCCTAGTTCAATTAGGACTTGGATCAACACCAATTTCTAATTTGATTAAAAAATTAGTTCAAATTTAAATATAATTTAATTCAATTTAATTAGATTTTTAATTAGTTTAGGACCTAATCTAATTGGGTTGATTTATTTTTGATTTAATATGATTTGAGAAATCATATTAGATCAAGTCAAAATAAGAATTCTAGTATGACTAGGATTCCATTCCTTGCGCCACTTAATATCTCATGCCCACCCCACGCCCCTACACCTATTTTTTAAGAATTTTTTCATAGAATCCCTTCTGTTGGTGTAAAATTTGGTAGACGCCGGATCAAGTTAGAGTTGGGGAAGAAGAGGTCGCCGCCAACGATCTGCAAAATAAAGTTTCATCTAGAGTCGGTGGTGGTGGCTCCAGTAGGACCCTCCGATGATCAAGTCAGCTCTTCTGATCAATAAAAATGGAGTGCTCAGGCAAGAATTTAGTAGAGTGTTAGGAAAGAGAAGAGAGCTTAGAGATCCTTCCTTTTATAGACAAAGTCTGTATAGCCGTAACCATCCGGTAGTAGGCTGCTCGGAGCCACGTGGAATTTATTACCATAACCGTCCTGGTAGTGAGCCGCTCGGGGCCATGTGGAATTTATTATGGAGAGAGGTGTTGCCCATTCATTGAGATTTAATAGTCAAAGTTTGAAGAAAGCAAGCATTGTTTGGTGAAGAGCTTTGACATATATCAATTCCAGAGGAGTTTGGACTCCTAAAGGAAATACGGCTAAAGAGAATCATCCAAGAGGAATACTACTTGAAATCTAGAAGTAATCCACTGGAGAAATTCGGATGGAGTTCGATTGATGGAGAAGTCCAGAAGGAATTCAGATCCTAGAGAAATCCGACTAAAAGAGAGGTCCGAAAGGAGAGTTTGGCTTCTATAGGAATCCGATTGAAGGAGAGGTCCGAAATGAGCTCGGCTCATGTAGGAATTCGAATGAAGGAGAAGTCCAGAAGGAGTTCAGCTTCTATAAAAATCCAACTGAAAGAGAGATCCGAAAGAAGAGTTCGACTCCTGTAGGAATCCGAGTGAAGGAGAGGTTTGGAAGGAGTTCAGCTCCTGTTGGAATTCAACTGAAAAAGAGGTCCGGAAGGAATTCGACTCCTGTAGGAATCCGATTGCTGGAGCAATCTGACTGAAGGAGAAGTTCGGAAGGAGTTCGACTGCTAGAGAATTCTCGATCGAAGCTCTTCTATAATTATCAGTTACATTAGGCCAAGCATCAGACTGGACTTTGGCGGGAATGGGATTTATCCCTAACAATAGTCCCCCCACTCTCGAGTTCAAAATTTGAAGGAAGAGAGTACAAAAAAGATGAGTGCCGAAGTTCTTTTTCGGGCTTTGCATCTATTGAGGTTGAAATTGAGAGAGATCTTATCTTCTTCTGAAGTTAAAGCTTGGGGGAGATCTTATCTCCAGCCGAGGTTGAAACTCAGGGGAGATCTTATCTCCAATCGAGATTGAAACTTGGGAGAGATCTTATCTCCTGTTGAGGTTGAAGCTCAGAGGAGATCTTATCTCCAGTCGAGATTGAGGAAGATCCTATCTCCTGTTGAAGTTAAAGCTTGAGGGAGATCTCATCTCCTATTGAGATTGAAGCTCGGAGGAGATCTTATCTCTAGTCGAGATTGAAACTCAGAGGAGATCTTATCTCCTATTGAGGTTGAGGCTCGGGGGAGATCTTATCTCCTTTTGAAGTTGAAGCTTAGGAAAGATCTTATCTCTAGCCTAGGTTGAAGGAGATCCTATCTTCTGTTGAAGTTGAAGCTCGGAGATCTTATCTCCAGCCGAGGTTGAAATAGATCCTATCTTTTATTGAAGTTGTAGGTCAGAGAAGATCTTATCTCCAGTCGAGTTAGAGCTTCTCTTCTCACCTCGTCTAAAATGAACGAGGCCTTCAACTTTATTCATGCTAGGACGAGGTTCTCCTCCTATTCCTAATGGATTGTAGGGGCACATAAGGGCCATTGTGAACTTCTCTCCTCATCTCATCTAAAATGAATGAGGTCTTCGACTTTGCTCACATTAGGATGAGGTTCTCCACCTATTCTTAATGGGCTGTAGGGGCACATTAGGGCCATTGTCAGGGTCTCTCTCCTCATCTTATCTAAAATGAACGAAGCCTTCGACTTTGCTCACATTAGGATGAGATTCTCCTCCTATTTCTAGCAGGCTGTTGGGGCACATTAGTGAAGGGAAATCCTGATTTCCCGGTCCAGGTTCGTCCAGATCTGATTAGATCAAGAGATATATTTCAAAAATTTTCTCTTGATCTTAATCAGATCTTGATATGTTTCAGATCTGATTCTTATTATTTTAATAAATAAAATAAAACAAGATAAATTAAATCAAATTCAATTTACCTGATTTGGGTAATCCTATTACCCTGTAGATGATCCTGATTGCAGCGGAAGGTTCTGGATCTTAGCCACGCAAGTGCCTGGCCTCTACCGGTATCCACTTGGGTTGGATCTGGAGAACCTCTTCTTCTCTATCACACCTCCAAAAATCAGATCTGGATCTGATCTGGAGGATCTTCAAAACCTTTTTGAAGATTTGCAGTTGTCCTTTTGCAGCAGCGCAGCCTTCTTGCTTTTGATCGCCTTTCCTTGATCTGAATCGCACCAAACTAAATCCAAAACACCTTTTGGACGTGGAGAGCAAGGGGAGAAGAGACTATGGCGTGGAGAAGGAGGGGAGAGGCAGCCTTGGAGCGTGGGAAATCTCATTGGAATTAGGGTTGGGCGCAGGGTCTTATTTATAGACCTCTTGTGATCCAACTCCTCTTCCTCTCAACCAATCACAACCCTTTGTGAAATCAGATCTAAATCTGATTGGTTGAAATAGAGACCCCTGGATTCCTCCTTAAAGGATGCCTAAGACCAGTCAAACTGGATTCTTAGTAGAACTCTAATTGGAATCCAAAAGGGAGGTGGAGTCCTTATCCAACAAGGACTCCTAGGCGCCTCCTACTTGGGCTCACGCCACCCTTGGCGTGCGCCCTTCTCCTTGCCAAGTTCTGGCAGGGGGACAGGCCCCCACCAGCTCTCCAATAGGTGCATGACATGTGGTCAAAAGTCAAAGGGTGAATGGTCAACGTTTGACCAGTCAAAGGTAGACTTTTGACCAAAGTCAAAGAACAAGAAATGGCAGGTGACCAAAAATGGCAGGTAATGTCTTACAAATAAGACAACCTATTCTGACTTGGAGAACCTCCAGTCAGACCATATGAAGGCCTCTGATTGAGCATAAACTCCTTTGGCTCAGTCAGGACAACTTATTTATGATAGAAAAAGAAGAACGTTCGGTTCAATCGAGTGCTAGCACGATTTCCTTGAACCTAATTGAATCTCATTCAGATCAATTGAACTAGATCAGTTCAATTGATGATCACCAGATTCAAATCCTTGTTTGTGTGACCCAGTTAGGTTCAGTTCTGTATGGTAATGGGATATGTCATGATCTCTATCATAGACATCATCGAAACTTCTTTCGATGGATCAGAACTCTTCTGATTCGAACAGCTAGAATGATCGATCATCTAAATCATTCTAATTGCTCTCAAAATCCACCAGTGACACCTAACAGTATATGGTGGCAACCCATCAGAGCTGAATGTGAACCTCTTGGTGCAGCTACCTGTGTGATTAAGTTCTTCTATCTTGAGCCCCGATCAGATTAGGGTTAAGGTGAACTCGTCAAAACCTAGTCTCTGTCATATGATATAATCATTCGATTCGAGTCCAATGTGAAAATCTAAATAGAAACTCTTTCTATTATTTCACTCTACCATGGCCATGGGCTTCAGGACTTGATTCTCATGATCATCATAGGGCTACTCCTCTACCACCGAGGTAGATAGATCCCATCTTGATGCAATCCAGTTCCTACAATGAACATGTCACAGCCAACATACACCTCAGGGTTCCATATGGCTAGGAGACCGAGTAATGGTATAGTCAAACTATAACACCCTCAAGATGAACTGCCGATGCATCTCAGGTCAAAGAACCAGACACACTACTGCAGCATCGAGTCAGTCATTGACGAGAAGGTAGACTTCCTAATGACTACTCGAGGTGGTCACGCTCAGTGCCCTCGTTCTCTAACGAGTACCTGTACTCTCGCTCCGGTATCTCCACACCGTAGACTCAAGACTCATCTACTAAAGAGAAGCGATCGTACACCAACCTTCCGGATCAATCACCATCCTCGTGATGATCTTATGGTCGGGAGCTGTTTATGAGTTAATAATGATTATTCATGTCTTAAATTTTCAACTCTTGAAAATATGAATTATCATTACCATTAACTCAAAGGATGTATCACAGACACTAAATACACATGTGTGATAGAAAATAACCCATTTCATTAATTATAGTCAAAATTACAATTTTGCCCCTAGAAGTGTATTACAAGTGTCAGCCAATTCTGGCTTCTAGGGCACATATATCTAACAATTAGGGCTATTGTCAGGACCTCTACCTTTATCTCATCTAAAATGAATGAGGCCTTCGACTTTGCTCACATTGGGATGAGGTTTTCCTTCTATTCCTAATGGGTTGTAGGGGCATATTAGGATCGTTGTTAGGGCCTCTCTCCTCATCTCATCTAAAATGAACGAGGTCTTCGACTTTGCTCACATTAGGATGAGGTTCTTCTCCTATTTCTAATGGGCTGTAGGGTACATTAGGGCCATTATTGGGGCCTCTCCCCTCATCTCGTCTAAAATAAATGAGGCCTTCGACTTTGCTCACTTTAGGATGAGGTTCTCCTCCTATTCCTAATGGGCTGTAGGAGCACATAAGGGCTATTGTCAGGGCCTCTTTCCTCATTTCGTCTAAAATGAATGAGGTCTTCGACTTTGCTCACGTTAGGACGAGGTTCTCCTCCTGCTCCTAATGGACTGTAGGAACACATAAGGGTCATTGTCAGGGCCTCTCTCCTCATCTCGTATAAAATAAACGAGGTCTTCGATTTTGCTCACATTAGAATGAGGTTCTTTTCCTGTTCCTAATGGGCTATAGGGGCACATAAAGGCCGTTGTCAGGGCCTCTCCCCTCATCTCGTCTAAAATGAACGATGTCTTTGACTTTGCTTATGTTAGGATGAGGTTCTCCTTCCATTCCTAACATGACCACTTTTAATTACTTCTTTCTTATCATCACATAGTTTTTGTATCAAAAAATAATAAAATTGAAATGGAGGAGTTTTATTGAAGAAAAATTACTGATAGTACATTCTTAAATTTTTTGAATTTCAAGATGGTGCGAGCATTGTTCGTCCGAGCTCCTTCAGGCGATAAGCTCCTTGCCAGATGACCTCCTCTATTTCATATGGGACTTTCCAATTTGGGGCAAGCTTTTCCTAGCTTTGAGGCTAAGAGATGATAGCTCACCGAAGCACTAAGTCCCCCAGAAATAGTGTTGATGATGCTGAGAGACGGTCGATCTTCTTATTGTTCCTCCCTCCTTGATGGTTCTGACTGTGGCAGTGCCCTTGGTCGATCTTCTCTTGCTTCAGATCGGCATCTATGGAGCATTGAGGAGGGCATAGTTATGAAACCTTCTAAGGGGAGAACTTCGTCATGCCCTTCTGTTAGGGCTTCTTTGATAATGAGCTTGAGGAGAAGTTCAAGCTCGCTTGTGCTCGGAGGGAGTCCATGAGCATGGCCAAACTTCATTCGGCCCTCCATCAACTGTAGGTTTATTTGACTCACCCACCCACCGCTCTCCTACAGCTTTCTCATCCTTTAACTTGAAGGCTTCTTCTGCTTGGGCATATCCTTCAGCCCAAGCTAGCAAATCGACAAAGTCCCTAGGGTACTTCTTCTTCAGGGAGAATAGCAAATCATTCTTCTGAAGGCCATCCTTGAGTGAGGCCATTGCAACAAACTGATTCAGATTCCGAACCTCTAATGCAGCAGCATTAAACTGGGTGACATAAGTCCGAATAGATTCTCCCTCCTACTTGATATTCATCAAGAAATTCAAACCTCAGCAGGGATGTCGATTGCTGACGAAGTGAGCCGCAAACTGATGGCTCATTTGACTAAAGAAAAAGATGGTACTTGACTTAAGTGCTGAGTACCAGTTTCTTACTGTTTCTTTTAAGGTAGACAAAAAAGCTCGGCATAAGATGGCGTCTGGTGTGCCATGGAGCAGCATTATGGTTCGAAAGGCCTCTAGGTGATCGATTAGATCAGAGGTTCTGTCATAGCTTTCAAATTGGGGGAGCTTAAAGTTCGACATAATGGGCTCTTACATAATTTGGGAAGAGAAAGAAAGATCAGTGCGAACATCATCATTGTGAGCCGAGGCGATGTGGCGGAGTTTCTCAATCCACCAATTTATCTCCCATAGTTTTTGATCGAGGACGTCATCTCGATCTTAGATCTTGGAAGGCTTTTGAATGTAGATGGGAAAGATCTCTTTCGGAGAAGAATCATGATTTGAACAAGGATCCTCTGCTCTCTGTTTTCTCTTCCTAGGGACGACGTGTATGCTAGCCCAAGTGCTCCTCCTTGGGATTGATTTCTAACATCTCGATGGTAGATTTCTTGGCAGAATCACTATCGGAGGCTGCCGCATAGCCTGCACCATTTCAGTGAGGCCCTGAACCTGTTACATCAGTAGGTTAAACTGCTTCGAATCTACCATGGCCGTCGGTGGAGGAGGAGGTTGAAGCATCGGCGATGGAGTAGGAGCAGATGGATCTGGCTTAGATCTGACGGCAGAAGCAGTAGATCTCTGGATAGTCATCTTCTTTGGAGGTATTTCTTAGGATTAAGGAAGAGGATGGAGATGAACCTTGAAGAAGAAGATCCACAGGATCGACTGAGCACTTCTTTAAGAATAAAGGTACCTTAGGAATAGAGGGCTCTTTCTCTAGTGCCAATCCTATTGGTACAGAATTTGGTTGACGTTGGATCGAACTGAAGTTGGGGAAGAAGAGATCATTACCAGTGATCTGCAAAACAAAGTTCCATTCGGAGTCAATGGTGGTGGCTCCGATAAGACCCTCCAACGATCAAGTCAACTCTTTTGGCCAATAGAAATGGAGTACTCAGATAAGAATTCAGCAGAGTTTTGGAAAGAAAAAAGAGAGCTTAGAGAAAACGTATCTAGAGGATTCTTTTTATAGATGGAGCCTATATAGTCGTAACCGTTCGATAGTGGACCGCTCGAGGCCATGTGGAATTTATTATAGAGAGAGGTGTCGCTCTTTCGTTGAGATTTAATAGTCGAAGTCTGGAGGAAGCAAGCATTGGTTGGAGAAGAGCTTTGACATATATCAATTTCAGAGGAGTTTGGAGTCCTAAAGAGAATACAACTAGAGGAGATCATCTAGGAGGAATACTATTTAAAATTTGAAAGTAATCCATTGGAGGAATCCAGATGGAGTTCGACTGATAGAGAAGTTCAGAAGGAGTTTAGCTCTTGGAGAAATTCGATTAAAGGAGAAGTCCAGAAGGAGTTCGGCTCTTGTAGAAATTCGACTGAAGGAGAAGTTTGGAAGGAGTTCGACTCCTAAAGGAATCCAACTGAAGGAGAGGTTCAAAAGAAGAGTTTGGCTCCTGTAGGAATTCGACTGAAGAAGAGGTCTGAAAGAAGTTTGGCTCCTATAGGAATCTGACTGAAGGAGAAGTCCGGAAGGAGTTCGGCTCTTGGAGGAATTCGACTGAAGGAGAGGTTCAGAAGAAGAGTTCAGCTCCTGTAGGAATCCGACTGAAGGAGAGGTCCGAAAGAAGTTTGGCTCCTGCAGGAATCTAAGTGAAGAAGAGGTCCAGAAAGAGTTTGACTCCTATTGGAATTCAACTGAAGAAGAGGTCCGGAAGGAGTTTGACTCCTATAGGAATCTGACCGAAGGAGAAGTTCGGAAGGAGTTCGACTGTTGAAGAATTCTCGATCGAAGCTCTTCTATGATTACCAGTTATATAAGGCTAAGCATCAGACTGAACTTCGATGGGAGCGAGATTTATCCCCAATATCTTCTTTTTTTAATTTTCACACATCCCATCTCTCTCCCTCTCCTACTTATTTGGAATAAATTATGGACTCGGTCAAAATAAATGGCAAGTTGTTGTATAATTGGACTCTATATGATAGAATCCCAACCAACTTATATTTCTTTCTTTGTGCCACCCTCACCTTATTTCCTCTCTAATTTTCATGATAAAAAAGAGAGAATTTGTGCACATATTCCATGTTGTCCATGGCATGGGATGAGGAGGGGTCGTCAAAGTGTTGGGCGCCCCAATAACGTGCTTTATATCGTCCTACCTTGTCTAGAAATTTGATCTAGACAAGGCTCTTCCATATCTATTTATTTAGAATGAATTTTGGTCTGAAATTTTTATGAAAAATAGATCTTTGAGAGAGGTTTTGGGTGTGTGAAAATCGAAGTAAAAGGGTTCTTGGGTGTTGGATTTTTGTAGACACAAAACTAGGTATCTAGGTGAGAGCAAAGAGAAGAAGAAGAAGGTCTCTTCTAGGGTTGCTGTGTTCACCACTTTCCTTCCTCTTTTCTTAAGTTTTCTAAGAGTATCTCACATTTAAAAAGTTCTCTCTTCCTTCTCCTCTTTGAAAGAGTCCAAATTCAGAAGAAGGAGAGATCTGACTGACCATCAAAGAAGGATTAGTATAGTACTAGTATACTGTGCTGATTTCCTGCATCATAACTTTTGATCATGATCGTGGACTCGTGTGGACGACTCCTAGAGATTGAACACATGTGCAGCTCTCAACTTCATCCTCAAGCCCAGATCAATAAGTTAGAATATCTAACTTGCATAGGTAATAAATCTGATCTATTATTTTCATACTTACATTAGATGTAGTGTATATACATGTTAATGTGATCAACATATTTTAATTTCTTCTTTATATTTTAATTTTTGATTTAATGATATGCTATGATCATGTAATAGATCCTAGATCTAGAATATTTTTTTATATTTAAAATTAATTTTGATTAATTTTAGTCTTTCATTATCAGATCCTGAAAAAATTTCATGATCTAATCCTGAAACCCTAGATCTGGTTCCAACAGAACAGCGGTGGCCAGTCAGAAAATGATGGCATGTAGGTTACATCCACTTATAGGAGTGTTCCTGTTAAGATGAAGGTGGACAGAAAAGTTTTATTTTAAATTAAAAATCAGCATGGAGGGCCAGCAATTCATATGGATGTGTAGGATCAGTCATAGATTTTAGGCAGAGATATGCTAGTGGAAGTGGCTTTGCACAAGTCCCAGCATATTATTAGAAGGTTGGTCAGATATGGCATTGATGAGGTGATCTCCTATGCACTCATCACTACTAATGGAGATCTAGAGAATTATGCAGAGGCTATGGAGAGTGAAGACCATGAGTCATGGATGCAGGCCATGATGGAGAAGATAGAATCACTGAATAAAAATCAGACATCACAACTGGTGGATTTTTCAGAAGGTGCTCGATCTATTGGCTCAAAGTGGGTGTTCACAAAGAAGGAAGCACCTTCAGAATAAGATGGAGTCAGATTCAAGGAAAGGTTGATAGCAAAGAAATACTCATAAAGAAAAGGGATAGATTACATAGAAGTTTTCTCTCCTGTGGTGCATCATACATCTTTTCAGATTTTACTGTCACTGATAGCATAGTACAACATAGAGTTGGAATAGATGGATGTGAAGATGGCCTTCCTTCATGGCACATTGAAGGAAAGAATCTATATGAGCAGCCAGATGATTTCATGGAGATTGGATAGGAGGAAAAAGTATGTTTATTGAAGAGGTTACTGTATGGCCTGAAATAATCTCCTCGTCAGTGGTATCACATATTTGATAGCTTTGTTTTGAGCCTGAGATTTGTCAGATGTGAACATGATAGTTGTATCTATGTCAAGGATGTAAATGAGAAGGATGCCCTGTATCTACTATTATATGTTGATGATATGCTCATAGCCAATAGGAGTATGAAGACTATGAAAAGACTGAAAAGGGCATTATCAATTGAATTTGAAATGAAAGACCTGGGTTTAGCACTAAAAAATCTTGGAATGGAGATTTGCAGAGATGGGTGCAAATGAGTGCTCCATTTGTCATAAGGAGGATATATCCAGAAAGTTCTGAAAAGATTTGGGATAGAGAAGGCCAAACATGTAGAGATATCATTGCTGAGCCATATATCTCTCTCCAAGTATCAAAGCCCCCAGTCAAAAGAAGAGAGAGAGTACATGGATGGAGTCCCTTATACGAATGCTGTAGGTAGTATGATATACACTATAGTGTGCTATAGACCAGATATAGCACATGCAGTGAGCACGGTTAGTAGATACATGACTAACCCTGGAAAGAAACATTGGAAAGCATTGAAGTGAATATTAAGATATCTACAGAAAATAAGAAATTATGGTTTGGTATTTGATGGGCAGTGGAGAGGATTTAAAGATAGAGGTTCGGATCCGCTGGAAGGATTTGTAGATGTGAATTATGCAGGTGATCTTGATACAAGAAGGTCTACTACTGGATATCTCTTCTGCATGTACGGTGGACCGATATCTTGGAGATCAATCCTTCAACCAATCACGGTCTTGTCTACCATAGAGGTCGAGTACATTGGTATTACTGAGGCTATAAAGAAATTACTTTGGCTTAGGAGGCTGATTGTTGAGATGGGGGTGGAGCAGAGCAAGGTTAAACTGTACAGTGACAATTAGAGTGCTCTGTTGCTTGCACAGAACCCAGTCTATCATGCACGCACAAAGCATATAGATGTGAGGTACCACAGGATCAGAGTGTTGGTGGAGAAGGATGAAGTGAAACTGATGAAAATTCATACAAAGAAGAATCAGTCTGATGCACTCACGAAGGTACTCTCCAGAGATAGTTTTCAGATGTGTGTGGCATTGATGGATTTGCAAGGAAGAGATGAGTTCACAAGGACTTGGAAGTACTAAGGTAGAGAATGTGAGCTCAGAAGTGGTGCTCCCAAGTCTTGAAAACATGAGATGATAGGTCATGGAAAGATGGGAGTAAGCCGAAAGAAAAATCAGCCTGGATAGTCAAGTTCAGAAACTTAGCCGGCTCACCCTGAGACTGGGTTGGCTAAGTTGAAAATTGGATCGACTCAATCCAGGACTGGATCGGCTATGTTTCAAAGAAAAATTCAGATAGAAAGCAGTATTTTTGAACTATTGGCATGATACACAACTAGATCAGCTCAATCTTAGATTGAGCCGACCAAGTCGCAAATTAGCCGCCTCAGTCTGAAACTAAGCCAGTTCAGTTTTTGCGGATATGTTTTATGTATGTGGGTTATTTTGGATTTGGAAAGTTTTTCTATGAGCTTGGAGCTTGATCCTTTTATAAAGTATATATACTAGAAATAGGTCAAGGTTGTATATGATACTGAATTCATTGAAATAAAGCTCTTTTCTTCTAGAAATCTCTACTACTCTTTTTCTCTATTCCTTGAATCTATTGATCGTACTTTCACAGTAATCTCTAAGGAGTTCTTCCTTATTTCTTGGCTGATCACCAGCAGCCATGCTGGTCCGCGTGTGGAATTTATTTTCATAACATGCGGTTCGTTCTTGGCTTCGATTGGATGGTGGCTAGTGGTTTGTGGCTTGATCTGGGTACGATATGGTGCGATCAAGTGGATAGGAGAGCAGTCGATCGATATCCAATAGCTAGGGATGCTGTTTGGTTGGAATCGAGTCAGGATTTCATCCTGGACTTGTATTAAACTCCATCCGAAGCCTTTAAAAAGCCTGTAGTAGTAGACCAAGAGCTGTGGTGGTTTTGGCTAAGATTTGAGATGGCAGAAGGCATTAGAGGGCGCCAGCAGACAGTAGTGTTAGATATATGTGCCCTAGAAGCCAGAATTGGCTGACATTTGTAATACACTTCTAGGGGCAAAATTATAATTTTGACTATAATTTAATGAAATGGGTTATTTTCTATCACACATGTGTATTTAGTGTCTGTGATACATCCTTTGAGTTAATGGTAATGATAATTCATATTTTCAAGAGTTGAAAATTTAAGACATGAAAAATCATTATTAACTTATAAACAGCTCCCGACCATAGGATCATCACGAGGATGGTGATTGATCCGGAAGGTTGGTGTACAATCGCTTCTCTTTAGTAGATGAGTCTTGAGTCTACGGTGTGGAGACACCGGAGCGAGAGTACAGGTACTCGTTAGAGAACGAGGGCACTGAGCGTGACCACCTCGAGTAGTCATTAGGGAGTCTACCTTCTCGTCAATGACTGACTCGATGCTGCAGTAGTGTGTCTGGTTCTTTGACCTGAGGATGCATCGGCAGTTCACCTTGAGGGTGTTATAGTTTGACTACACCATTACTCGATCTCCTAGCCATATGGAACCCTGAGGTGTATGTTGGCTATAGCATGTTCATTGTAGGAACTGGATTGCATCAAGATGGAATCTATCTACCTCGGTGGTAGAGGAGCAGCCCTATGATGATCATGAGAATCAAGTCCAGAAATCCATGGCCATGGTAGAGTGAAATAATAGAAAGAGTTTCTATTTAGATTTTCACATTGGACTCGAATCGAATGATTACATCATATGACAGAGACTAGGGTTTGACGAGTTCACCTTAACCCTAATCTGATCGGGGCTCAAGATAGAAGAACTTAATCACACAGGTAGCTGCACCAAGAGGTTCGCATTCAGCTCTGATGGGTTGCCACCATATACTGCTAGGTGTCACTGGTGGATTTTGGGAGCAATTAGAATGATTTAGATGATCGATCATTCTAGCTGTTCGAATCAGAAGAGTTCTGATCCATCGAAAGGAGTTTCGATGATGTCGATGATAGAGATCATGACATATCCCATTACCATACAGAACTGAACCTAACTGGGTCACACAAACAAGGGTTTGAATCTGGTGATCATCAATTGAACTGATCTAGTTCAATTGATCTGAATGAGATTCAATTAGGTTCAAGGAAATCGTGCTAGCACTCGATTGAACCTAACGTTCTTCTTTTACTATCATAAATAAGTTGTCCTGACTGAGCCAAAGGAGTTTGTGCTCAATCAGAGGCCTTCATATGGTCTGACTGGAGGTTGTCCAAGTCAGAAATAGGTTGTCTTATTTTGTAAGACATTACCTGCCATTTTTGGTCACCTGCCATTTCTTGTTCTTTGACTTTGGTCAAAAGTCTACCTTTGACTGGTCAAATGTTGACCATTGACACTTTGACTTTTGACCACATGTCATGCACCTATTGGAGAGCTGGTGGGGGCCTGTCCCCCTGCCAGAACCTGGCAAGGAGGAAGGGCGCACGCCACCCTAGGGTGGCGTGTGCCCAAGTTGGAGGCGCCTAGGAGTCCTTGTTGGACAAGGACTCCATCTCCCTTTTGGATTCCAATTAGAGTTCTCCTAAGAATCCAAGTTTGACTGGTCTTAGGTGCCCTCTAAGGAGGAATCCAGGGGACTCTCTATTCCACCAATCAGATTTAGATCTGATTTCACAAAGGGTTGTGATTGGTTGGGAAGAAGAGGAGTTGGATCACAAGAGTCTATAAATAAGACCCTGCGCCCAACCCAATTCTAAGATTGAAAGCGAATGCAATTAGCCCACGCCCCAAGGCTGCCTCTCCCCTCCTTCCTCCATGCCAAGTCTCTTCTCCCCTTCCTCTCCACGTCCAAAAGGAGTTTTGGACTTAGGTTGGTGCGATTCAGATCAAAGGAAAGGCGATCAAAAGCTAGAAGGCTGCGCTGCTGCAAAGGACGACTGCTGATCTTCAAAAGAGTTTTGAAGATCCTCCAGATCAGATCCAGATCTAATTTTTGGAGGTGTGATAGAGAAGAAGAGGATCTCCAGATCCAACCCGAGTGGATACCGGTAGAGGCCAGGCGCTTGCGTGGCTAGATCCAGAACCTTCCGCTGCAATCAGGATCATCAACAGGGTAATAGGATTACCCAAATCAAGGTAAATTAAATTTGATTTAATTTATCTTATTTTATTTTATTTATTAAAATAATAAGAATTCAGATCTAAAAATATATCAAGATCTGATTAAGATCAAAGAAAAATTTTTGAAATATATCTCTTGATCTGATCAGATCTGAACGAACCTGGACCGGGAAAATCAGGATTTTCCCTTCAACTGGTATCAGAGCCAATGGTTCTAAAATTGTTTAGATCTAATTTTAAATTTATTTTAATTAAAAAATAAAGTGATTTTAGATGTCACATGAGATGTGATCAGATCTGAAATTAAAAAAATTAAAATTAAATGATTTGGATCTAAGATTAGAAGATATGCATGACTAGTTCTAAGAATAGAATAGTTCTATAGAATAGTCTTGCATGTTTTTGATTTAATCTGATTAAATCATATTTTAGATCTATTTATTTACTATTTTTTGATATTATAAGTGTTATAATAACATCTAAAAAATAGCAAATAAAAATTATTTAATTTTAAATATCATATGAGATATGATTGATGCATGTCTAGACTAGTTGTAGAATAGTTCTACATAATTGTCTAGATTAGAATTTATTTTGATTAGATCAATTTAAATCTAATTTTTTAGATTATTATGAGATAATTTAGATCTGAAAACATGCATGATTTGATACATGAGATGTATGCAAAATATGCCATGATTAGATCTAAATTTGTATATGAGATATATGATATAGATCTAATAACTGTTTTGTAGTATTACATGTTCCTGATTAAGGCGTTCCTCTTGGCCGTCCGGTCATAAGAACGAAGAAGGGTTTAAAGGCCCTCTCTTCCCATTCGATGGGGTGTTCTTATGATGTGTAGGGGTGCTGCGTGTTCGTCCTTAATCAGAAACCCAAAACTTACTTTCTGCAAAACCCTAGATCCTGAAACCCTAGGATTTATTGTGCATATTTTGTTTATGAACCCTACTTAATTAAGAATTAAGATTATGGAATATTAATTAGGTCTAAAATTGAGAATTTTAGATCTAAGACATATTCATAATACTGGGTTCGGGCTTGGGTAGCTCAATTAGGTCTAAGCGGTTGATCAAACCGAATCAAGAGTTGGTTAGATGGGATCAACAATGCTTAAATTGACCAGCCTAATAGGATTAAGTCTGGGTCAAGATCGAGTCACGATCAAGCAAGACCTAATTAGGCTCAGAGGTTAGAGTCTGGATTGTAGGCTAACCCAATTGGTTCTGGACTCAACAATTTGGTGTCTAAGGTAAGTTTGGCACATAGACGACCGACTGGTTTTTAATTGGAAGCTACTCGACCTGAATGCGTTCTTGTACGAGTTAATGGCATATTCCTTCCACCGGTCTCACTTACCTGGCCATATCTGTTGACACAGTTCTGATCTGAGGTGGTCAATAATCCGAGCTAACCCATGCCACTAGGTTAGTCATAATTGTTATGACTAAGCCAAGTCTAGTTTAATGAGACCTGAATCAATTCTCCCTAAGAAAAGATTAAGTCTGAGGTCTTCCACCATTGTAGATGTGCGGGCCCTTCCCGGGGTTGATTGTTCTCGGCTGGATACAGTGGCTCAGTTGCACCGGGAAGATGCAACCATGTCTATTAGGCATTGGATGCTATGGGCTGGAGGATGAGTTGGGCTCAATATTTCCGGATACGGTGAGAGACTCAATTAGGAACCCAGTCTATGCAAATGGTGGGTCTGACTTAACTAAGGAGTGGATCAATATTTCCGGATACGGTGAGATTCATGAATTAGAGACCAAGTTTGGGTGCACCATGATTAGAGAATCATTGAACAAGAGTTGTTCACTCATTGGCTAACCCATCACCAATAACTGTTAGGTGAGGTGATGAGTCAGTTGGTGAGACCGCACCACCCACTAGAAATCATTAATCATGGAGATTTTTCGCATCTCTACAGAGGGAGTGTAGGGATCCGAGAAAATAGTGGGAGCTAATTTGTTTAAAAATAAAATCCCTAAATAAATTGGTCAAGTCAAAATTACAGTATCTAACTAGAATCTTTGACTCTCTACAGGAAAAATGTCTGCGTCCAACCCATTGGCACGTATCCTGGACACACATAGACTGACTGGACCCAATTATAAAGATTGGCTCAGGAACTACAAAATTATTTTGGGTTCGAGAAGTTAACCCATGTTT
The DNA here is from genome assembly GCA_006176705.1 of Cocos nucifera. Classification (NCBI taxonomy): domain Eukaryota; kingdom Viridiplantae; phylum Streptophyta; class Magnoliopsida; order Arecales; family Arecaceae; genus Cocos; species Cocos nucifera. The sequence goes on along the minus strand of QRFJ01005103.1, from coordinate 68,912 downwards.
TGGACCAGGACCCTCCCACCTTACCAGCCCGTCCATCCATTGAACAGAGAGCGTCTCTGGAAAAATGGATGATAGACGAAGATAATAAGGCCAGATATTACATGTTGGGCTCGATGTCTGATGAGCTCCAGCGCCAACATGAAGGATATCGGGACTGCTCGCCAAATGTTGGCTCACCTGCAGGAGATGTTTGGTGAACAGAGTCGCGCAGCCAAATATCAAGTCACGAAATGACTTTTTAAGGCTAAGATGCGTGATGGGCAGTCAGTCCAAGATCACTGTCTGACAATGATCAAGGACATGGAAGAGCTTGAGAAGCTCGGTGTGAAGTTGGACTTGGATCTGCAGAACGATATTATTCTGCAATCCTTGACTGATGCATATGGGCAATTCATCATGAATTACCACATGCATAAACTTCAAAATTCCTTGGCCGAAGTTAATGAATATGCTGGTTACCGCTGAGCTTTCTATGAAAGGTTCTAAAGGCTCAGTTCTTGCTATGGAACGGACTTCTTCCAAAAGAAAGTCTTATGGAAAGAAAAAGAAGTCTGTGAAAAAGCAAAAGGTGGAAGGATCAAAGAAGAAGAAGGCAGAACCGAAGAAAGAAGGCCGATGGTCAAAGGAAAGTGTTTCCATTGCAACAGCGACGGCCATTGGAAGCGGAACTGCCCTACTTACCTGGCCACCCTGAAGAACAAGAAGGAAGGTCCTTCTGGAGGTATGCTCGTTATTGAGTCTAACCTTACGGTTTCTTCTGCATCCAGTTGGGTGCTTGACTCTGGTTCTAGTGCTCATCTGTGCACTTCTATGCAGGGTCTTGAGGATAGCAGGAGGCTGAGGGATGGAGACATGATCCTACGCATCGGTAATGGAGCAAGAGTTGCTGCAGTAGCCGTGGGAACATACCCTCTTCGATTACCATCTGGTTTAGACTTAGTTTTGAAAGACTGTTATTATGTGCCTGCAGCTAGCAGGAATTTGATTTCTGTTTCATGCTTAGCACAAGAAGGTTATGTGATCACCTTCTTTAAGGACCATTGTAACATTCTTTATGAAAGAAATAAAATTGCAAATGGTTTCCTTATTAATGGTCTTTATCAGCTTGCATATTGATGTACCTATTCTAACTATCGAGCAAAACGTGAATGCCAAACGACCTAGGGATAGTCCAAACGACAGATATCTATGGCACCTGAGATTAGGTCATATAGCAGAAGATAGGATCAACAAATTGGAGAAAAATGGGCTATTGAGTCCATTGACTTTTGAGTCATATCCAACTTGTGAATCTTGTCTTCAAGGCAAAATGACTAAACTCCCTTTTGTTGGACATGGGGAGAGGGCCACAGATCTCCTTGCCCTAGTACATACTGATGTGTGCGGCCCATTTGATGTGCCGGCTAGAGGCAATTTTGTCTACTTCATTACCTTTACCGATGATCTGTCTAGGTATGGGTATGTGTATCTTATGAGACACAAGTCTGAAGCTTTTGAAAAGTTCAAAGAATTCAGACATGAAGTAGAAAAACAAACTGGAAAACCCATTAAGGTTCTTCGATCAGATCGAGGAGGTGAATACCTTAGCCGGGAATTCCTAGACTATCTTAAGGAAAAATGGCATAGTCTCTCAATGGACTCCACCAGGAACACCTCAACTCAACGGGGTTTCAGAACGGAGAAATCGGACTCTATTGGATATGGTTCGATCCATGATGAGCTTCACAGACCTCCCTGATTTTCTTTGGGGACACTCATTGTTAACTTCAATTCTATCTACTGAATAGGGTTCCCTCTAAAACCGTTCCTACCACACCGTATGAGATATGGCACGGTAAGAAACCAAGTCTGAGTCATCTCAGAATTTGGGGTTGTCCGGCTCATGTCAAAAGACAACAAGCGGACAAGTTAGAGTTTAGGTCCTTTCAGAGCTCGATTCATAGGATATCCTAAAGAGTCATTAGGATACTATTTCTACATTCCAGAAGACCACAATGTGATTGTGAGTCGACATGCCATATTTCTTGAAAAATAGTTTATTCAAGATAGCGGCATTGGAAAGCAGATTAAGCTTGATGAGAAAGTCTCACAAGCAGAACGAGCTAAGGACCAAGTGGAACCAAATCAGGTTGAGCCAATAAGAACACTACCTCCTCCACCTCGTAGATCGGAAAGAGTTTCCCGTCCCCCTGAAAGATACTTAGGTATTATTTCAGAGAACGTAGAGGAAATGTTCCTCATAGGTAATGGTGCTCATGGTGATGATCCCAAAACCTACAACGAGGCGATATCAGATATCGACTCCGAGAAATGGCTTGAGGCAATGAAGTCAGAAATTGACTCGATGCACTCAAACCAAGTCTGGACCTTGGTAGATCCACCAGAAGGTATAGTACCTATTGGGTGTAAATGGATCTTCAAGAGAAAGATTGGTGCAGATGGGAATGTGGAGACATTCAAGGCTAGACTGGTGGCAAAAGGTTATAGTCAACGTGAAGGCATTGACTATCAGGATACCTTTTCCCCGGTAGCTATGCTAAAATCCATCCGCACATTGCTTGCCGTTGCAGCCTATTTCGATTATGAAATATGGCAAATGGACGTGAAAACGGCATTCCTAAATGGATATCTTGAGGAAGATATCTATATGGAACAGCCGCTAGGTTTCACATCCAGTGATACTGATCACAAGGTTTGCAAGCTGCAAAGGTCCATATATGGACTTAAGCAAGCATCTCGGAGCTGGAACACTCGTTTCAATGATGTGATCAAAAAGTTTGGTTTCATCAAAAATGAAGAGGAACCATGTGTTTTCAAAAGGGTCAGTGGGAGCGCTGTTGTCTTCCTCGTATTGTACGTGGATGACATCCTCCTTATTGGGAATGATATTCCCATGTTGACATCAGTCAAGATGTGGTTGTCCAAGGAATTCTCCATGAAAGACCTAGGTGAAGCATCCTTTATTCTAGGAATTAAGGTCTATAGGGATAGACCGAATAGGATGCTAGGACTTTCACAGAAGATGTACATAGAGGAAGTACTAAAGAGGTTTAGTATGGAAAACTCTAAGAGGGGATTAATACCCTTCAGACATGGTATTCATCTTTCCAAGAAGATGTGCCCCAGCACACCTGAGGAAATAGAACGCATGAGCAAGATCCCTTATGCTTCTGCAATAGGGAGCCTCATGTATGCCATGCTATGTACACGACCTGATATAGCCCATGCTGTGAGTGTCACAAGCAGATATCAGTCAAATCCAGGTGAAGAACACTGGACTTCTGTGAAATGTATCCTTAAGTACTTGAGAAGAACTAAGGATATGATGTTGGTCTTTGGTAATGGAGAACTCCAAGTTCAGGGATACACAGACTCGGACTTTCATGTCCGATATAGATGATCGAAAGTCGACATCTGGAAGTCTGTTTGTGTGCAATGGTGGAGCTGTCAGCTGGAAGAGTTCCAAGCAAACTGTGATAGCAGATTCCACCATGGAAGCAGAATATATAGCTGCATCAGAGGCTGCAAAGGAAGCATTCTGGTACAAGAAGTTTGCTGCAGAAATTGGAGTAATGCCATCAGATGCCATTCCTCTTTACTGCGACAACAATGGCGCCATAGCCCTTGCTAAGGAGCCGAGGTCTCACCAGAAGTCCAAGCACATTGAGCGGCGATATCATCTCATCCGCGATTACCTTGAGAAAGGTTACGTTGAGGTCAAGAGAGTCAACTCCGCAGATAATGTGGCAGACCCACTTACAAAGCCGTTGGGCCAGCAGAAGATCGAAGCCCACCTTGAGAAGATGGGACTTAGACTTGTAGCCAATTGGCTTTAGGACAAGTGGGAGATTGTTAGATATATGTGCCCTAGAAGCCAGAATTGGCTGACACTTGTAATACACTTCTAGGGGCAAAATTATAATTTTGACTATAATTAATGAAATGGGTTATTTTCTATCACACATGTGTATTTAGTGTCTGTGATACATCCTTTGAGTTAATGGTAATGATAATTCATATTTTCAAGAGTTGAAAATTTAAGACATGAATAATCATTATTAACTCATAAACAGCTCCCGACCATAGGATCATCACGAGGATGGTGATTGATCCGGAAGGTTGGTGTACGATCGCTTCTCTTTAGTAGATGAGTCTTGAGTCTACGGTGTGGAGACACCGGAGCGAGAGTACAGGTACTCGTTAGAGAACGAGGGCACTGAGCGTGACCACCTCGAGTAGTCATTAGGGAGTCTACCTTCTCGTCAATGACTGACTCGATGCTGCAGTAGTGTGTCTGGTTCTTTGACCTGAGATGCATCGGCAGTTCACCTTGAGGGTGTTATAGTTTGACTACACCATTACTCGGTCTCCTAGCCATATGGAACCCTGAGGTGTATGTTGGCTATAGCATGTTCATTGTAGGAACTGGATTGCATCAAGATGGGATCTATCTACCTCGGTGGTAGAGGAGTAGCCCTATGATGATCATGAGAATCAAGTCCAGAAATCCATGGCCATGGTAGAGTGAAATAATAGAAAGAGTTTCTATTTAGATTTTCACATTGGACTCGAATCGAATGATTACATCATATGACAGAGACTAGGGTTTGACGAGTTCACCTTAACCCTAATCTGATCGGGGCTCAAGATAGAAGAACTTAATCACACAGGTAGCTGCACCAAGAGGTTCGCATTCAGCTCTGATGGGTTGCCACCATATACTGCTAGGTGTCACTGGTGGATTTTGGGAGCAATTAGAATGATTTAGATGATCGATCATTCTAGCTGTTCGAATCAGAAGAGTTCTGATCCATCGAAAGGAGTTTCGATGATGTCTATGATAGAGATCATGACATATCCCATTACCATACAGAACTGAACCTAACTGGGTCACACAAACAAGGGTTTGAATCTGGTGATCATCAATTGAACTGATCTAGTTCAATTGATCTGAATGAGATTCAATTAGGTTCAAGGAAATCGTGCTAGCACTCGATTGAACCTAACGTTCTTCTTTTACTATCATAAATAAGTTGTCCTGACTGAGCCAAAGGAGTTTGTGCTCAATCAGAGGCCTTCATATGGTCTGACTGGAGGTTGTCCAAGTCAGAATAGGTTGTCTTATTTGTAAGACATTACCTGCCATTTTTGGTCACCTGCCATTTCTTGTTCTTTGACTTTGGTCAAAAGTCTACCTTTGACTGGTCAAACGTTGACCATTGACCCTTTGACTTTTGACCACATGTCATGCACCTATTGGAGAGCTGGTGGGGGCCTGTCCCCCTGCCAGAACCTGGCAAGGAGAAGGGCGCACGCCAAGGGTGGCGTGAGCCCAAGTAGGAGGCGCCTAGGAGTCCTTGTTGGACAAGGACTCCACCTCCCTTTTGGATTCCAATCAGAGTTCTACTAAGAATCCAGTTTGACTGGTCTTAGGCGCCCTCTAAGGAGGAATCCAGGGGTCTCTATTCCAACCAATCAGATTTAGATCTGATTTCACAAAGGGTTGTGATTGGTTGAGAGGAAGAGGAGTTGGATCACAAGAGGTCTATAAATAAGACCCTGCGCCCAACCCTAATTCTAAGTGAAAGCGAATGCTATTAGACACGCCCCAAGGCTGCCTCTCCCCTCCTTCTCCATGCCATAGTCTCTTCTCCCCATGCTCTCCACGTCCAAAAGTGTTTTGGACTTAGGTTGGTGCGATTCAGATCAAGAAAAGGTGATCAAAAGCAAGAAGGCTGCGCTGCTGCAAAAGGACGACTGCAGATCTTCAAAAGAGTTTTGAAGATCCTCCAGATCAGATCCAGATCTGATTTTTGGAGGTGTGATAGAGAAGAAGAGGATCTCCAGATCCAACCCGAGTGGATACCGGTAGAGGCCAGGCGCTTGCGTGGCTAAGATCCAGAACCTTCCGCTGCAATCAGGATCATCTACAAGGTAATAGGATTACCCAAATCAGGTAAATTAAATTTGATTTAATTTATCTTATTTTATTTTATTTATTAAAATAATAAGAATTAGATCTGAAATATATCAAGATCTGATTGAGATCAAGAGAAAATTTTTGAAATATATCTCTTGATCTAATCAGATCTGGACGAACCTGGACCGGAAAATCAAATTTCCCTTCAAGTAGAAGCAGGAGGCTCCAGATAGATAGCTAGGCAGCAAACTATGATTATTTTAGAGAATCTCCAGGTATAAGGATAGCTTCTAGTTGAGAGGATTATATACAAGTGTTGAGAGTGGATAATCTTTTCTTGTATTTGTTCTTTTTTCATAGTGCAGCTTTACATATCTCGTAGAGGCAAGTTTTTGGGCTGATTCACGTACTTGATTGTATCCTTTTTATTTTTTTCTTTCTTCCTACCATAATATTCTGGTATGAGATTCCCAACAGATAGGGCCATGGAGGAAAGAGGGTTTGAAATGGGAGGAGAAGATGATGAAATCGATGCCATCTTTGCGGGAGGTGTTGGGAGGAGGCGATGGAAGATGAGTGAGCAGAAGAATAAGCAAAGAAGAAGGATGGGGTCATGGAAGGAAAGGGGTTTTTCTTCCTTTCTTTTTTTTTATTGGGGTGTTGGAGATGAGAAAAAGAGAGATAGAAGATGAGAAATTTGGAAAAGGGTGGGTAGAGAGAGTTTGGTGAGATGGAGTGGTGAGAAATAAAAAAGAAAAGGTTGTGAGGAAGGAGGAGAATGGGGCCATGGAGGGAAAGGGTTTCCTTCTTTCTCTTATTTTTTTATTAGGATTTTGGGGATGACAAGAAGAGAGATGGAAGATGAGAGTTTTGGAGAAGAAGATGAAGATTTGGGGAGATGAAAGATTAGAAATTTTGGTATTTGAGAAATAAGAAGATGATAAGGCTCAAAATATTTTAAGCCATATTAGCATCGATTGAGCCATGCGAGTAAAGGATATTCCACATAAACACCGAAGATTGTCATATCAAACTTCTAATAAGAAAACTATCGGAATCATATTCACATTTGAGTATAATATTAAATTGATTTAGATAGTTTGAAAATTAAATTTTAACTTTTTGTAGTTTAGAAACTATTTAAAATAATTTAACTAAATTTAGAGATCAGAAATATAATTTATACTATTTATTTTATCTTCTTTCTCTAAAAAAAATATATATAATTTATTATTTATTTTATTCTTCTTTTTCTTTCTTATCCTATCTAGATTGGCTTGTCTTATTGATAAAAGCCAATCGGTCTGGACGAAAATTATTTTGCTAAAGTTTGGATTTATCGATATAATTTATTTTAAATATGGATATGGATGGGATATGTATCATCCCCAATTTGGACCCGACAACCCTGGACCCAACACTATAGCGCAAGGCAAAATTAAGTAAACGCTCCGTTTTCCCTGCGTCAGCCCCGGTCCTTCTCTCCATCCCCATGCGCGAGAAGCCCTGCTAGAGGCGCGTGGCGGTCAGGTTCTTTCGTTTTCCAACCCTCTCTTCCCATTTCAAGATCAAGATTTCGATTTTCCATGGGGATCGGTGTCTCTTTGTTTTTTACTTCATGGATAGATTACAGATCGGTGATTAGGGTTTTAACCTTGTTTTTTTGAGTATTCCTGCATATTTTAAGCTTGAATTCTTGGAAGGCTATCACCACTTCTAAACAATATCGTTAATCGGTTCTTCTTATCTTTTGTTAGAATCTTTTCAGTCGTGGTGAGTGGAAGTGGGGATAGGGATTCTTATTGTTTCGTTCCAAATGAACAAGGATCATTTAGTTGACGTTCTTGGTCTGGTTGCTTGGTTTGGAATCGCTCGCACTGCTTTATTCGTCTATTGGTTGCCAATCATGCAAGGATCTTTTTGGTCGGTGGATTGCCTCCCAATGTTCTCGATCTTTTTCACTTCAAAATATTATTCCATGGATCGGATATATTTTTCTATGCATATATAACACGGTTATCATTGCTGGGAGAGGGGGAAATTATATCGATAGTGCATTCTCTGTGCAATCATAGGAGTTCTCTACACAGAGAACTGTAGAATCTTTTTCATTAAAGTCATTTCAGTGGGTTCATTAGTGAGTTACACTTGATACATTTGAAAGTTTAAAACTCTTTCTTTACTTCCGTAATTATATTCATTTCTTAGTTCTTTCTTGAGTAATTTGCACCTATATGACTGCTAAGAAACACGAAAAGAAGGAAAGCAAGACGAATGATCTGGGTCTTTAGCCGATGACAAGTAGCTGGGACAGACCCATTAATATATGACGTCACAGTTAAGTCTGCAGTGTAGAAATTTGACAGCCGATTCCTGAGTTTTAGCTGGCAATTTTAGGCAAGCCACCATGTGCATTGAGAGATTGAGTCATGCTTGTTAGGCTAACTGGCGGATAAGGTACTTGCTCTTTTGCGACATGTTTTCTTGCCTGCATGTTTCTTCTCCGTGCTTGCAATACGCCAGGTGGTGTCTGAGGAACTCTCACACCTGTATCTGCTATTGGTTCACTGCCAAACATGTTTTATAATCAATGACTGGTGCATTGTGGGCAAAACTTGTGTTACACGTAATAATTTGCAGGGAGATGGACTTTTTGTTTGATTTTTTTCAGCCATGTTTTAGATTCTTGTGTATGCTATGATTAATCTGCAGATAAATCAGTCATTCACACATTGATGCTCAATTTATTATCGGCTTGGTTTTCTTGTGTCCTGACTAGGTGTTTATTTGATTCAGCTTTTGGTAACATGCTACACTTGCGAAATTCTGTACTGAAGCATGTGCGATTGAGCTGCTCCACACAGCTACATGGTCTTAACACATGTGAAAAATCACTCTTTTGGCCAATCAGATACATGTCATTGGCATCAAACAATTCTGGTTCCGAACATCTCATGGCTCGTGTAGTTGAGCTGGTTAAAAAGTTTGATAAGATAGATGCTACCAAGGTGATTGTTTATCACAAACAGGTCTCTTCTGTCTTACATAAAATTAGTGCATTAACTTATCTGCCAATATAACTCTTGCAATCAAGGAAATAGGTCAGGAATATTACTGGGTTAAATAGTCTTTAGTTCTTTTAAATGGAAAATGCCTACTAAGAGTGTGTAGTTCAATAAAGAAGCATGCCTTCTGCATCCTGTTATTATATGACTATATTCAATTAGACGAGGTTCATTAACTTCCTCTGTAAGATACTCCACATGAAGTCAACCATATCAGGCAAGTAGATGATTTACATCCTCCTTTTTTATATTTTCATGCAAATTCAACAACTTTTGAAGAAGGATATTGATATTGACCTGTTGTTAGTATTGTGACTACCAGAGAGCTCTTTGGACCTTCTTTGGATGTAAGGGATGCCTTTTGATGAGATTCTTTTGTAGATGTTCATGCCCATTCATGCATATGTGTCATCAAACTGCACTAGTTCTGAGTGTCTCATGGCTCATGTCATTGAATTTGCTAAGAAATTCGATTAGATAGATGCAAGCAAGGTAGTTGTGTGTCATAAACAAGGTCTGCTTATGTAAAAGTAGTGCTCTAGATGCTCTACTGAGAAAACTCTACCAACAAAACCCAACAGTTTTGTTATATTACTACTTGGTTAATTCTCTTAAGATTTTATGAAAAAAATGGGCTATTTTTAGAAGGAAGCTTAGCACCTGCACCCTGGTTTTGTACTAATATGTTCAATATGACCTTGTCTCATTTTTATTTCATGATCTTTCTTGGTAAAATTGATGGAGACCCCAAGATTGTGTCACAATATGTTGGAGGGCAGCATGAGTTACAGGCTTTTGTTAGATTTAATTTTAGTGGTCTATTTGTTGTTTTTTCCTTGTTTTATATTTATTTTTAGTTTTAGTTGGTTGTATGGAATTATGGGATGAGATTAAAAGTTCTCAGATTTTATTTCACAACTGCATAGGTCCAGTACTGTAGCGGTACTGCTTATGCAGTACTATTCATGCTTGTCTAATTGTAAACAGCAATTGGGGCTTATGAAATGTATTGTCAAAAGACCACAAATCTAGTTAGGGGTTTTCTTTTTTCTTAAAGATGGATTTTGTATGATCAAAGTTTTATGCAGGGGATGAATGAACGAAATCTTTCATTTTTCTTCCATTGCGATGTGATTCTACAATGGTGGTCCGATGCCTTCAAACCTTGCTGTGATTCCTAGGTCATGGAGTCTCATATCATCCTTTTCTATCCCTTGAGTTGAGTTTTGCTTATATCATTCCCTTTTTTTGCATTGTTCTTTATTTTTTTAGATCAATTTACCCCTTTCATATTACCATATTTTCCGTCAGCAGCCAACAGCAACAATCAGATCTGATTAGATCTAGTGAACTGCTATTAGATCTGAACCCATCAATTTGCTCAGAAACCTTTTGTGACAAAGATAATTTCCTACATATTTTATGCTAGCAGATTTTTCTTTGATTTGCAGCAAATCCTTCCCAACTAATATCCTATATAGACTGCTTGTGAACCATTACATGTATCAGATATTTCACTTACATGAATGACTATGATTAAGATATCTGAAGCACATCAATTATGTTTTGATCCATGTCCAATCCATGGCTTCTAAGTCAATGTTATTCCATATTTGTCTTCTATCTTCTTCCTTCCAAAAAACCTAATTTGTTGATCTATTTCTGTACATCAATTCAGTATCAAAGCCTTTGTTATGCCATAATGTTGTGTCATAGTGGCAGATCCAATTCATGGAGTATATCTGGTTATCAACAATACGTTTATGAGCAATGTTTGCCATACTACTCTGAACTACATGGTTTAGGGGTACCATATTGTACTGGGTCGAAACTGGTATTAAAAAAAAAAAAAAATATTAATGGCTTGTTTGGATGGTCTGGCCTAAAATCCTATGGGGTTCATGGCCCAACCATAAAAAATATTGGATTATAAACAGGCTAGTCCCTATGTTTATAAGTATCCATTATCATTTTTGAGGTCATTTTTTCTCCCTATGGGATTCGGGCCAGCCCACTCAAAATGTGGTTATGGATACTTGTAAACAAAAGACCTGGCCTGCTTATAGTCCATTATTTTTGATGGTTGGGCCATGAATCCCATAGGATTTTATGCCCAACCATCCAAACAGGCTCTAATCAGGTTGGTACAGATCCCGTATCGATACGAAGCATGCCGATCTGTATTGCCTGGTCTCGCTCCAAACCAGGATGTATTTTGCACCGTACCAACTTGTGCTGACCCATACCACCTGTTTTAAAGTGGTATTATGATAAAAAAATAGAAAAAAGGGGTCTCGATACAAGATGCATGCCATATCATATCCGATCATGTCGTACCAAACTGGTAATGTACCTATAAGATTCTTGGTACCGAGATTGCTATATGAAATTCTAGACTTGATCCCTGCTCTAGAAGATTACTTCGATTAGCATGATATGCCTGACCAAGTGTGCATAAACTTCACCAAGCCAAAACTACAATCCAAGCTTACATATGGTGGAGAGCATAGAAAATCAGATGACTTACCATGGCCTAGTTCCAGTTGTTAATTATGAAGAGATGAAGAAGTTGCTCATGTGGAGATATTTGCTGCCATCGAAAATCCCTTTAACCTTTGGCACGGCAATAGATATGATCAACATATTTCCAAGAAGCAAGAGAAGAAATTTGCAGAAGCGGGAGACACTTCTCAAGTTTCAAGCCTCTACCTAACAGACTATCTTGGTTTAATGATGGAAGGGTTGTTGAAAAGCAAGATGTATGAAGAACTCAAGAACTTGACAACTTCAGGTATTGTAGAAGTAAACGATCCTACAGAACTCAAAAACTTCTCAATTTGCATCTGACTAAGGCATAGGGCAATAAAGTAAGTATCAAATATGCTTTTGTTGACTATAGAAGTGAAAAAAGATGTAAAGGAGCTTCCCCTAAAATTGGAAGATATACAAGAGCTTAAAGACATTGTGGAAGTAAAGAACAATATCACATAATACTGAAAATCTCAGTGAAGTAAATGATGGCTAAGCAAAGAATTCAGTGATTCTGCAATAATGCCAGGAGAAAAAAAAGAGAATCATAACCTGGTGCTTATTTACCAATAGAAGGCTATTTGGATGTTGAATTTCCACAGGAAGAAGCCAAAGAAGTTGGAAAACTTGCTTCTCAAGAATTTGCAAAATCTAAAGAACAAGATGACCTGCATGATCCCCTGAATTTCAAAATATATTGTCATCTCAGATGGAACAAATGCCGATCATGTTTATGCCTATCAAGATAATATCACATGGGCAATACTAGCTTGGTAACTAATAAAATTTGGGCTTATTCAAAGCCATTCATGAGTTATTTTAGTCAAGTACATTCTTCTTGCATGGGATTGTTCATCAGCTGGAGTTCAAGTTTGGTCATGGTGTTTTCTGGCTCATTGTGACTCAAAATGCACTGCAAATAAAGTTGCATGTAGCTAAACTTGCAGCAATTCTGTTCCATGCAACTGTTCTTGATCCTTTTCAGTTGGATGCAACTTGAACTACAATTACTATGGATTTTCTCTTTTGTTGGGTCTGATCGCAAAAGATATGATCACTTTTCAAATAGGATGGTGAACTTACCCCTCACATCTCAAGTTACAAACATTTATTTTTACTGTCATAATCGAGGTTTCAAAAATACCAATATCCTTATTTAATGAACTCCTCCCTTACAATTATTCACTGTCATAATCAAAAGTATGGTCACTATTTTCTTAAATCTGTTAAAACAGGAATATTTGAGAGTAAAATTTTAATTGTTATAATGATTATTATTTGTCACTAAAAATATAAATAATAAATAATGGCAGCATTATTTGCTTAAATTACTGACTATACAGTCATTACTAAATTAACAAGCGTTAGTTGTGTTATCTAATTATTGTTATAGGAAAATAATGGCCAAAAATATTCTTAATAAGCATACATGATAGAAGGCATTTGAACCCATATAATTATTGTCATGATATTATATCAACTGTTATAAATCCTATTAAACACATGTTTCAGATTTTTTACTACATTCAAGTTGACACTTGTTGATGCAAATGGATGCTTTTTAATATTTCTAATATTTTTAAATTGATATATTATCATGGATTTTCAAAAGACAAC
>QRFJ01005103.1:33281-50781 GCA_006176705.1 Cocos nucifera | reverse complement strand
TTAAGCACCTTACCCCTCTGCCTTTTTGTTTTTTTTTTTTGCTTTAGCTTTTTCTTTCAAGTTCTTTTTTTTTCATATTCAGATTTTTTTCTGAATTTTTTTTTCAGGATTTTTTTTTTTAGTTTGTTTTTTAGGTTCAGATATTTTTTAGATTTTTTCAGATTCAAACGTTTTTCTGAATTTTTTTCATGCATAGACGCGCATTTTTTTCAGCCATGCACGTAGATGCGTGCTGATCTAACGGTCGGATCCCCGATCGGATATGGACTGGGATCCGGTCGAACGGAGCTCAATGCATGTATGTGTATATATATATATATATATATATATATATATATATATAAAAACATATGTGTATATATATACATATATACAAACGTATGTTTATACGTACGTACTGTATGTATGTATGTATGTATGCGTATACATATGCATGTACGTATACATGTATATATATATACATGTATATATATACATGTATATATATACATGTATATATATACATGTATATATATACATGTATATATATATACATACATATATATATATATATGTGTGTGTGTGTGTGTGTGTGTGTGTATACATGCATCAATTTTTCTGGTCTGTGTGCAATCTATGGCTTTCAAACAACTGAATCTCATTCTATGTGGATGTCAACATGATGCAAATTTTGTGCAAGGCAAATCTCGAAACAGTAGGATATGATACGACTTGGATATGTCAAGATATATATATGGACGTGCATATCTATATATATGTATATATGCATACCTATGTATATGTATATATGTGCTGTTTATTTTATACATGTGCATATACACATGTACACACTAATACATATGTATAAATATAAAAGAAACATTGATAACCCATATTAGCCTATCAGAATAATAGTCAGCACTTTATACACTAGAAGACATTACTCCATAAATTATAATCCGTACTTTATATTTAATATTAATATCAATAGACTACAAAACTGACTCTCCCTTTTTTTTTGAATGTATGGGGGAAGAGTCTAAAGTGTATCCATGAAGTATCTGAGATGCTTTTTAAATTTTGGAAAATATGATGCTTAACAGTTAACACAATTATTAGACACATATCCGAGAAGTATCTGATGAGTATCAATAGTTGATATGGATACAATGTGGACATGGCATGTCATTTGAAGTACCATAAAAAAGGCATATGAATTTGATGACTGCCTTTTGACTTGTACTGTTTCTGGTAATTGCTAGAGAGTTTTTTGTTCCTTCCATTTTTTGAATGCAAGTGATTACTTCTTGATAAAATGCTCTTGCAGTTTTGATGTTTGTTTGAACCAAAAAAACAATAGAACCTGTCTTACCTTTTGTTGAAGTTCTGCATTCCCTCCCTACCTTTTTAGTTGAAGGATGTAGAAGAAGATGGTGAAAGGATTCTGGATACTTGTGGAATAATGTAATTTGTTTGGAATGTCCTCAGTATTTGTATGATAATAATATGGAATTCCAATATCTATCCTTATTAAAGAAACCAAACATATCGTGATGCTCTTGTATCTCCTGAATTTATGGGTGCTGCCATCCACGCCCTTAGACTTTTTTAATTTTGTTTGCAAGAGTGTAGTAACTAGTAGGTGACCTAATATCGCATTTAAATTAACTCTTTCTGAACTGTTGTTTGCTTCCTTTATTTTCCTCTCAATCTAGATGTTATTATGGATGTTCTCTATGAAAAATATCTGACTACTGTCAAATTGGAACTTGTTACAGGTCACAGAGACAGCTGATTTCCAAAAGGACCTATGTTTGGACAGCTTGGATCGGGTGGAGCTGGTTATGGCTTTTGAGCAGGAGTTTTCCATTGAAATTCCAGATGAGAAGGCAGATAAACTTTATTGTTGTGCTGATGTGGTGAAATATATATTATCTGAAGCTCAGCCCAATAATGTAGGGAGCTCCTGATTGGGTAGTTAGTCCTTTGATATGGCAGAAAGAATCATTAGGGTTTCCTTGTGACACATCATTTTTTGTCTTTAATCATTCCGTTTTCTGTTGATTCTGTCGGATTTCTTAAGATATTTGAAATCATTTGTCATGGGCATCATGATATGAATTACTATAAGCATTTGTATTCTTCAGGTAGTATTTCTTGATGCGAGAAGGCTTCTTGTTTACATTGAGTAAGATGAATACAGTTGCAATATAGAAATGACAGATTGTCGAAACTATCGCATCATTGTGTTGTTATTGGGAAATAACATTTCTCGGGCTCATTTGTAATATGTTATCGTTTGACTAATATTGCATGTAGGACCTGATAGTTCTATGTTTTGTTTTAATTTGGCATGTAAATTATTTGAAAGCCTGTAATAGGTGCTTATCTTGAACATTATTAATTTTTGCCCATTTCCTTTCCTGTTTTCTAGTTGATGATGCTATCTTATTAGATCAACGGAAATGATATAGAAATGGTGCATAAGGCTGCATATGCATATATGCAGATCTCTGACCGCATTGCATTGCTTATATGTGGTAAGCATAAGTGGTCGTAACACGTGGACCGAAAGGGCAGTCGATTTAGCACCGCATGGCCGTATGTATGGCTCCATTAGCTTTTTGCAGCTGCATCTATGACATGTTTAGCGTTATGGAGCGAAATGTGTCCCACTCTTATTGTGGATGAAGCATGTTCAAATTGATAATCAGGTCGAATTTGGGTTGAATTTGGTAGACATGTATGCGACGAAAAGGTCTTTATTTTTTGCAGCTCATGGTCAAAGGCGGTATCAAATTGTGAATGTATGGATTGAGATATTTACATCGGTGACTTGAGAGATTTTGACAAAGAATGTTACACTAATTTAAGAGACCTATACAATTGTAATCTGAAGAATGATGTCATAAGTATTGAGCATGATCATTTGTATATGATTTTTTTTTCAGATGGACTCTTTCCATGGAACACAAGCTTAGAACTTTGAATATAGAATCTTTTACATTGATGTGCAATGAGGCTGAAGACTTTGTAAATTAGGACCGTCTAGACATGATATGGTAGCCACTATTTAGTAAATTACATAAATATTTCTCGTCCTTCTATATGACATAGCAGAAGAATACGATCAATGCTATAGAAATTTTAAAAATTATAAATATGAATTTTGCATTAGGGATGAAAATGAATCAGATAATATTCATTCGGATTTATTTTTATATCCGAATCTATCCAATTATGGATAGAAGTTGAGTACCAACTAATACCTATATTCTCGTTATATCCGCTAAAAAAAAATAGATATGGATGTGGATAAATAATTATCTGATCTATATTTGAATATCTAATTATATTAATAATTTTATTTAATTTTATATAATATTCATGAATTTTTAAGAAAAATAAATGATCATTTTAATATATCATTACTTTGATTTATCATCAACTTAATTGTATCTTTGATTATATGGTCATTGTTGATGTGGAAATCTATCTCGAGGTCGGATCGCTGGAGTTGCACAATAGTGGTGAGTCGACGGCGATGGGACGGAGACAGTCATACCTACAAGAGAAGTCCTCGATCGGAGTTGGCTCCGACGGGGATCCTTCGACGCTCAAATTAGTTTTTCATTCAACAGAGGGAAGAAGATGAGTATTTGGAAGAGAAGAGTTACGTACCTTGGGTTCCCTCTTTTCTTTTACTTTCTTAGAAGGATCTAGAGTTTGTTAAGATGGGTTGTAGGTTGTTAGTCATGGAAGAGCAGTGGATTGTCAGAGATATTTTGTTTGCCCATTAGAATATTCTCAGGAATCATGTCAGGTATTATCCCCTCATGGCATGTAGGGAAAAAGTTGACAACCCAGAGGAGTTCATCCCGGAGGAGTTCGTCCTGGAAGGGTTCATCCTAGAGGAGTTCGTCCTTCAATTTAGCCACCTGAAGACCTTGGCTTCTATCTTTTGATAACTTCAAGCTCAGTTTGAGATGGGACTTCGGCCTTAGCCTTCAATGGCTTTCAACTAACACATATTGTGACTCTCTGATGATATCAAGCTCGGCCTAAGATGGAACCTCGGTCTCAGTCTTTAATGGCCTCCAACTAACCTATATTGTGACCCTGGCTTCCCTCCTTTGATGATATCAAGCTCAACCTGACTCAGGACCTTATCCTCAACCTTGTGAGCTCAGAAGTGGCACTCCCAAGTCTTGAAAATATGAAAAGACAGGTCATGAGAAGATGGGAGCGAGCCGGAAGAAGAATCAGTCTCAATAGCAAAGTTTAGAAGAGATTGTATACGTGGATTGTTTGGGTTTGGAAAGTTTTTCTCTGAGCTTGGACTTAACCCTTTGTAAAGTATATATACTGAAAATAGGTCAAGGTTGTAAATGGTGCTAAGATATACTTAATAAAATCTCTTTTCTCTCAGAAATCTCTTCCTCTTTTCTTCTCTATTTCTTG
This sequence comes from Cocos nucifera, assembly GCA_006176705.1. NCBI lineage: Eukaryota > Viridiplantae > Streptophyta > Magnoliopsida > Arecales > Arecaceae > Cocos > Cocos nucifera. Next base: position 46,341 of record QRFJ01005103.1, on the reverse strand, counting down.
AATTATTTGATCATGCTTCCATATTCAATCTCTGAGAAGTACTTTCTTGTAGCTTGGTTAATCACCGACGGCCATGCCGATCTATGTGGGAAGAGCACGCATTTTCGATATTTGGTATCAGAGCGGTGTTGTATGGAAGGAAGGAAGACACCTAGGGTTTACTACATCCAAGATCTGTTGCACCAGATTTTATCCTAAAATTTTTAGTTTGCTTCGTGATTGTCTCTAGATTGAGGTGGAGATTGTTTACACGGAGGAATGATGATACTGAAGTTTGGAAAGAGGATCTAGGGTTAGTTAGATCTTCTTTGAAGGATAGTTTTGCTGGTGTGTGAGATCGTGAAGGGTGTTAGGGATCTGTTCTTGACTTGTTTGAAGTCATGGGATCAAGTGGCTTCAAGGTAGATTTTGAGAAGTTCAATGGCAAGGGGAACTTTACTCTATGGCAGCAAAGAATAAAGAATTTGTTGGTTCAGCAGAGGATCTACAAGGTCTTGACAAAAGAAAGGCTGAAAAAGATCAGTGCTGAGGATTGGAAAGAGTTGGAAGAAATTACTTTTAGCATAATCTGGATGTGCTTGGTCGATCAGGTTTTGCCCGAGGTTTGCACAGAAACTATGGCAAAGGGGCTCTGGGAGAGACTGGAGAACACATACATGAGGAAGAACATGATGAATAAGCTGTGGTTGAAGAAACAATTGTATAGTCTGAGGATGTCCGAAAGCAGAGATCTTGTTGCACATATCCAAAGGTTTAATCAGGTGTATTCTGAGATGATGAGTTTGGATGTAAAGATTGATGAGGAGGATCGGACATTGTTGCTATTATGTTCTCTCCCAAGTTCGTATGATGGTCTCATAACAACTTTAGTTTATGGAAAGGAGATCCTAAACTATGAAGAGGTTGTTGGTGTGCTCAGATCAAATGAGCAAAGGAAAAAGATCTACAAGGAAGACCCTAAGTTTGAGATCTTGGCTGTGAATGAAAGATAGGAAAGATCAAAGAAGAAGACAAGAGAAAAATCCAAGGGTAGGTCAAAGTCTCGCGATCAGAGAAAGATGATATTGAAATGTTATAAATGTCATCAACCTAGACACCTGAGGAGAGATTGTCTCCTTTTGAGATCAGAAAAAGGGAAGGCCAGCAAGAAAGATGATACAGCTTCTATGAGCAGTGGAGAAGACTTGCTATTTGTATCAGATGGATATACAGAGTACGGTACTATGTAGATATTGGATTCAGCATGCTTACACCACTATACTTCTCATTAGAAGTGGTTTGCTATCTACCAGAAGGTCGATGGTGGAAGTGTCAACCTTGGAGATGATCATCCATACAAAGTAGCTAAAATTGGCTCTATCAGGATGAGGATGTATGACGGGATCATTCGTACATTATCAAATATCAGGCATGTACCAGAGTTAAAAAATAATTTAATTTCTTTGGGCTACTTGGAGGAGCAGGGTTATGCTTTTAGTAGCCAGGCTAGGAGTGAATGTCTAAAAATTTCCAAGAAAGCTTTGGTGGTGATAAGAGATAGAAGACTAAGCAACAATCTTTACAGAATGGAAGCCCCAGTGGTAAATGATAGTGCAGAGGTGCTAGTAGCGACATAGGAGGAGCAGATTCTATATCAACTATGGCACTATTGGATGGATCATATGAGTGACCGTGGGCTCACTGAACTAAGCAGAAGATGTATAATCCTAGCCCTGAAGAAGGAGGGCACAGATCTTTGTGAGCTATGCATCTTTGGCAAACAGCATAGGGTGAAGTTTGCAAGAAGTACCAAGCGTAGCGAGGGAGTGCTAGATTTAGTGCACTCGGATGTGTGGAGACCAGCTCCTATATCAGCTAGAGGTGGGGCAAAATACTTTATCACTTTCATTGATGATTTCTTAAGAAAGGTGTGGATTTATCTGATCAGAGAAAAATCAAAGGTGTTTGCCTAGTTCAGAGCCTAGAGAGCTGAATTAGAGGAGTTAGGAAGATAGGTGAAGTATCTGAGGTCGGACAATGGAGGAGAGTATACTAGCCTGGAGTTCAGGAGGTACTGTGAGAAAAATAGCATCAAACGTCATTACATGGTGAAGATGACTCCTCAGTAGAATGGTCTCATAGAAAGGATGAACCGGACACTGATCGAGAAGGCATGAAATTTGAGACTGCAAACATTACTTCCAAAGTTCTTTTGGGGTGATGCTCTAATTTTTTTTTATTTTCTTATGAATAGGTCCCCTCATTACAAGCTGAATGGAGGCATTCCAGAGGAGATCTGGAGTGAAAAGAAGATGAAGCTTGGCCACCTAAAAGTCTTCGGTTGCACAGCCTATGCACATATGGAGGCAATTGAGAGAAGCAAATTAGATCTGAAATCTCAAAAGATGACATTCATAGGGTATTCATAAGGAGTCAAGGGGTAGCTGCCATGGGACTCTTAGGCACAGAAATCAGTGATCAGTAGGGACATTATCTTTGATGAGAAGAGCATCTTGAGGAGGTCTAGGATAGATGAAATTAGAGAAACAGAGGTGAACAGTGATGGCCAGTCAGAGAATGATGGCATACAGGTTACATCCACTTACAGGAGTGTTCCTATTAAGATGGAGCTGGATAGAAAAGTATTGTCTCAGATTGAAAATCAGCATGGAAGGTCGATAGTTCAGATAGATGTGTAGGAGCAGTCACAGACATCAGATAGAGATGTGCCAGTGGAAATGGCTTTGCACAAGCCCTAGCGTACTATTAGAAGGCCAATCAGATATGGCATTGATGAGATTATCTCCTATGCACTCATCACTGCTAATGGAGATCCAGAGAATTATGCAGAGGCCATGAAGAGTAAGGATCATGATTCATGGATATAGGTCATGATGGAAGAGATAGAATAACTTGAGAAGAATTAGACATAGCAGCTGGTGGATCTTCCAGAGGGTGCTCGATCTATTGGCTCAAAGTGGATGTTCACAAAGAAAGAAGCACATTCAGAATAAGGTGGAGTCAAATTCAAAGCAAGGCTGGTAGCAAAGGGATACTCACAAAGGAAAGAAATTGACTATATAGAAATTTTCTCTTCTATGGTACGTCATATATCTATTCGAGTTTTGCTGTTACTGGTGGCATAGCATAACATGAAATTGAAACAGATGGACGTGAAGACGACCTTCCATCATGAGACTTTGGAGGAAAAAATCTACATGAAGTAGTCAGATGGTTTCATGGAGATGGGACAGGAAGAAAAGGTGTGTTTACTCAGAAAGTCTTTATATGATTTGAAACAATCTCCTCGTCAGTGGTATCAAAAGTTTGATAGCTTTATCTTGAGCCTGGATTTCAGTAGATGTGAACATGATTATTGTGTCTACGTCAAGGATGTAGATGAGGAGGATGCCCTGTACCTGTTATTGTATGTAGATGATATGCTTATAGTCAATAGAAGCATGGATGCTATGAAAATGTTGAAAAGGGCATTATCATTTGAGTTTGAGATGAAGGATTTGGATCCAGTTGAGAAAATCTTTGGAATTGAGATTTGCAGAGATAGGTGCAAAGGAGTGCTCCATTTGTCACAAGAAAAGTATGTCCAGAAGATTCTGAAGAGGTTTGGGATGGAGAAGGCTAAACCTATAGAGATGCCATTGTCGAGTCATATGTCTCTCTCCAAGTTATAGAGCCTCCAGTCAGAAGAGGAGAGAGAGTATATGAAATGAGTCTCTTATGTAAATGCTGTAGGTAGTGTGATGTACACTATGGTGTGCTGTAGATCAGATATAGCACATGCAGTGAGCATGGTTAGTATATACATGGCTAACCCTGGGAAGGAATGCTAGAAAGTATTGAAATAGATATTGAGATATCTGCATGGAACAAGGGATTATGGTTTGATATTTGGTGGATAGCCAAAAGGATTTGGAGAATAATTTGTGAAGATGTGTGAAGGTTCAGGTCCTCTAGAAGGGTTTGTTGATGCAAGTTATGCTGGTGATCTTGATACAAGGAGGTCTACTACTGGATACCTCTTCTGCGTATATGATGGATCGGTGTGTTGGAGATCAACCCTTCAGTCAATCATGGCCTTATCTACCATAGAGGTCAAGTACATTGGGATAATGGAGGCTACAAAGAAAGTCCTTTGGCTTAGGAGGCTGATTGATGAGTTGGGGGTGGAGCAGAGCAAGGTTATATTGTTCAGTGATAGTCAGAGTGCTTTGCTGTTGGCACAAAATCCAGTCTATCATGCGCGCATAAAGCATATAGACGTGAGGTACCACAGGATCAGAGAGCTGGTGGAAGAAGGTGAAGTAGAACTGATGAAGGTCTATACCAAGGAGAATCAGTCTGATGCACTCACGAAGGTACTCCCCAGTGACAGCTTTCAGAGATGTGTGGCATGGATGGGTCTGTTGAGAAGAGATGAGTTCACAAGGACTTGAAAGCACCAAGATGGAGAATGTGAGCTCAGAAGTGGCACTCCCAAGTCTTAAAATCATGAGAAGACAGATCATGAAAAGATAGAAGCAAGCCGAAAAAAGAATCAGCCTCAATAGCAAAGTTTAGAAACTAGGCCTGCTCACCCTGAGACTAAGCCGGCTCAATTGAGAATTGGGTTGGCTCAGTCCAGAACTGGTTTGGCTAGATTTTAGAGAAAAATTCAAATAGAAAGCAACATTTTTGGGCTGTTGGCATGGTGCACAATCGGGTCGGCTCAGGTCGGCTCAGTTTGGGATTGAGCCGACCCAGTCGTAGATTAGTCGACTCAGTCTGAAACTAGGTCGGCTCAATTTTTGTGGGTTATTATTTTATGTATGTGGGTTATTTGGATTTGGAGAGTTTTTCTATGAGTTTGGACTTAATCCTTTGTAAAGTATATATACTGAAAATAGGTAAAGGTTGTAAATGGTGTTGAGATATACTTAATAAAAGCTCTTTTCTTCCGAAATCTCTTCCTCTCTTCTTCTCTATTTCTTGAATTATTTAATCATGCTTTTGCATTCAATCTTTGAGAAATACTTTTTTGTTGTTTGGCTAATCACTGACAGCCACGTCGATCCTTGTGGGAAGAGCGTGCATTCTCGACAAACCCCTCAAAGATCTTCAATCACCCTACATCATGACTTTGGCTTCTTTTTCTCAATGAATTCAAGTTTGGCTTGAGATAGGACCTCGACCTCAACCTTCCAAAGATCTTTAATCGGCCTATGTTCTCATGTCTTTGGCAGGCATAAAACCCCCCAATAATAGCCCTCCTACTTTCTAGTCTGGGCCTTGGTTCGGACGAAGGGAGTATAGTAAATCGGAGTTGCCGAAGACATGTCATTTTTTTATTATTTAGACTTAGAATCTTCTGACTTCTTATTGAAATTATTTGAAGGTCTTCAATTTTATCCTTAGCTTTTTAAGCTTAGATTTCTACTGACCTCTATCTTCTAAGATCAGATTTCTGCATAGGTTAACATTCTAAGCTTGGATTGCTACAGGCCTTTGCTTTCTAAGCTTGGATTTCTGCAAATATTGATATTTAGAGTTTGAATTTCTGTAAATCTTTGTCTTCTAAGATTGGATTCCTACAAATATTGATATTTGGAGTTTGGATTTCTACAGATCTTTGCCTCATGTTTAGAAATCAGAGGTTTTCATCCTCGCTAGGATGAGGTTATCCTCCTATCTTAAATAACTAGAGGATTTCTCTCTGTGTCAGGATGAGGTCCTTCTCTTGTCCTTGACACAATTGTAGGAAAATACCTAGGCCATTGAAGGGGCCTCTCCCCATCTTCCATTTTAAATTAACGAGGGTTTTTATTTTGCTCATATTAGGATGAGGTTCTCCTCCTATTTCTAACATGACTGTAGGGGTACATTAGGGCCGTTGGCAGAGCCTCTCCTCTTATCTCATCTTAAATTAACGAGGCCTTCTGCTTTGCTCGCATTAGGATGAGGGTCTCCTCCTATTCCTAACATGGCTGTAGGGGCACATTAGGACCATTGGTAGGGCTTCTTTTCTTATCTCATCTTAAATTACGAGGTCTTCTACTTTGCTCGCGTTAGAATGAGATTCTTCTTCTATTCCTAATATGGCTGTAAGGATATATTAGGACCGTTGGTAGGGCCTCTCCCCTCATCTCATCTTAAATTAACGAGGCCTTTTGCTTTGCTCACATTAGGACGAGATTCTCCTCCTATTCCTAACGTGGCTGTAGGGGCACATTAGGACCGTTGGCAGGGCCTCTTCCCTCATCTTATCTTAAATTAATGAGGCCTTCTGCTTTGCTCATGTTAGGATGAGGTTTCCCTCCTGCTCCTAACTGGGTTGTAGGGATACATAAGGGCCATTGAAAGGGCCTCTTTCCTCCTTCCATCTCAGATTAATGGGGTCTTCTTTGATCGATGTTCTTGTCAAGTCTACTTCCTTGGCCTTGATTTTTTCTTGGCTTGAATTTGGGCTTGGTAGTTTGGCCTTGGTCTTGATTTTGACTCTAGCTCGACTGTGATCTTAACTTCAGCTTTGTTGTGATTTTAGCTTCAGCTAATCCTTAATTCTAACCTTGGCTTGGTCTTGAATCTGACTTCAGCTCGGCTTAGGCCTTTATCTCGGATTATTTTTTTCGATGAGCTCGGCTTACTAAGGTTGAATTTTTCTTGGCCTCAGTCTTTTGAGCTTGAACCTATGCAGACCTCAGACTTGTATGATTTTTGCCTCAGATTTGTCTTGCTTTCACTTTGGATAGATCTTGAACTTGACCTTGGATTGGTTTGAGATCTGACTATAGCTTGGCTTAGATTTTGACCTCGGATTGGTCGTTTAATGAGCTCAGCTTAATGGGGTTTGGCTTTTGTTGGCCTTGGATTTGTATGATTTTTACCTCGGATTTGTTTTGCTTGCACCTTGGATTAGTCTTGAACTTGACCTCAGATTGGTTTGGATTCTTACTTCAGTTTTAGCATAGTTTCTTGAACTTAGTCTTGATTGACTTTGGGTGCGGCTTCGATTTTAGTGTCCTATAGCCCTGCTAGAAAGAAAGGATAATGGACAAAAGCTTAAAAGTCTCTTACCATGAGTTCTCCGTTTCTTTGATCTTAGGCTCTATTTGAACCCATCTTATTATTTGATTTGAGCCTATCTTGGATTACTCTAGTTCAGATCAGACTTTGTCTTCTTCTTCTTCTCCTTTTTTTTTTTTTGTATTAACTTGGCTTTGAGTGGAATTCGCAGGGCCGAGTGTGGAGGTTGTAGCTTGTTATAAGTGGCTTTGAGGTTGTTTCGAGTCAGCTTCGATGCTATTTGATGCGAGATGATAGGAGAACCTCGAAAAAAGTTCAAAAGGATACATGTGCAGAGGACTTCGGCCATATTTGGAGTGCATGGACCTTGGTGTGAGGGACCTAGGCGATGTTGGGAGTGCATAGACCTCATGAGGACCTCGATAGAGGACTTCGCCTGCATTTGGAGCGCATGGACCTCGGCGTGAGGGACCGGGCGATGTTGGGAGTGCACAGACCTCATGAGGACCTCGACACCATACGTATGAGGACTTCAAGGGCTACCCGATGGCGGGTTCAGCGACGCCAGAGGTGCACAGGCTTTGGCGCCGTTGCTGCAAGTTCGTCCACATCTAGGCATCTTGGGGAAAGGGTCAGCCGGTTAGTCTCTTCTTTCCTTCTTCTTTCATTCTTTGATTCTTCTTCTCTCTCTCTCCCCCTTTTCTTTTTCTTTTCCCTTTTTTTTCTTTTTTTTTTTAACTAGGCTTCGGTGGATAAAATTCACACCTGCGTATGGAGATTGTGGCCTTTTGCTAGTGGCTTCGGGCTTTGGCATGATGGGGACCTCGGCCACGTTGGGAGCCTACAGCTATCAATGATGAAGAGAAGCAGGTCAGCAACATCACGCGTAGGGGAGGAGCTTGATCTTAGGGAGGACCTCAACCATGGAGGCGGGCGGAGGTGCAAGTTTGGACATGCGATTAGTCATGCCTAGGCGCATGGGGGGAAGAAGGTTGGCACCATAGCTTCGACCAGTTTCGGCCATTGCTCGAAGTCGTGAGGAAGGAGATCGACGCACGGAGAGGAGATTGGAGGGAGAGGCATCGCAAGTTGCAGGAGAGGGAAGTTTGACCGAAGTCACCACGGATTGTGCCTGAGAGCATAAGGAAGTTTGGTCGGAGGAGTCGTGATGCGCACGAGAGGAAGATCAGAGGAGTTTGAATGCAGACTTGGTGGAGGCCAATCAAAGGTCGCACGGATGTAGCCAGAAGTTCGGAGGAGCTCGAGTTCTACTCGAGAGCACAGGGGAGGAGCTTAGCTATGTGGGAGAGAGAGAGTCCACCGGTATCACTTGAACATGCGGGCTTGGATGGGATCGACTGGAGGTGTGATGGGCGCAGACGAGAGAGGAGATCGAAGGGGGGGTCACTCGAGTTTTGCCTGGGAGTGAGAAAATCGAAGGGGTGCCATGTGTTTTGGAGGAGGTTGAAGGGGTTTGATGGGTCACGCCTAGGAGTGCGAGGGAGGAACTCGACCGGAGATGCCAAGGCACATGGTAGAGAAGCTCAGCTGCAGGGGTCGCATGGGAGAGAGAAGATGGTCGGGCATGCGGGGAGAGTGAAATCGACCGAAATTGCCATGGATCGTGTCTGGGAGCATGGGGAGATCAGCTAGAGGAGCTTGAGCATGGGCGAGAGAGGAGATTGGAGAGGCGCCACGGGTTCGGAGGAGGCCGGAGGGGTGCCACAGGTTTGGATGAGGCTGGAGGGGGGTGCCCGAACTCGCAAGCTCGGAGGAGACCGACCAGACGGCTATGATGGGCATGGGGTAGGCCACCGACTCTCCTCCCACTTTGTTTATCCATTTTTCGCTTTTCCGTTCCTCCTCTTTTTTTTTTGGACATATAGGAATTGAACCTTTTTTTTTTTGAACAACTCTTCAAATTAATCTCCCACCACTTTCTGATGGTTCAACTTAGACTTTGGGTTACCATGATCTACAACAAAAATAAATAGATGAATAAATAAATACCAGAAACTATGTAGCTTACTGGATCATGGTTAGAGAAAAGCTTCTTATCAGTGATTAATGCGACAAAAGTTGATAGAATAGCGAAAGTCTTAAGAAGCCTCAGAAGTTCGCCAAATGCAGTGCAGCTGCATCATCTTGTTTTACAACATTTCAAATCCTCAATTTTGGTATTCTTCCTAGACCATCAGATCTAGAGCTGACCTAGCAGTGATCTTGATTTGTGCAAATATTAGTATGTGGAGTGCCGACAGTTAATTCTAGAATATTTTTCACTCAAGTTGCCATTCCTACATGCATCTAGAAGAATGTTTATATAGAATCCTTGCTGGGCATCCAATTTGCTCATATTTATGAAGTTTTTAAATTGGATTTTGCCCAGCAAATCTGAGTGCAAATAAAGACCCCCCTTCTAATATTTGATTCTATTCAGAATTCAAGAGAATGGACGAAAAATCAATAATAGAATATGACTAAAAAATCTACATAATTATATCTCATATCTGGATCTCATGGCTCTTTGTTGGTTTAGATCATCCTTATCATTATCTTCTTGCCTGATTGAAATTTCTCCCTCATTTGAAGCCCCCCGGTTTGAGCCTAGGTAGGATCTATTGAAGATGGATGCTGAATCTCATTGTTATTGGAGCGATGCAATGGAGCTTCTCTCGTTGGATGCTCATTTCTTTCCATAAACAGGCTTAAAGTGCCCTCCTTCGTAGAATTTTTTAGTCATATTCTATTATTGATTTTTCGTCCATTCTCTTGAATTCTGAATAGAATCAAATATTAAGAAGGGGGGTCTTTATTTGCACTCAGATTTGCTGGGCAAAAATCCATTTAAAAACTTCATAAATATGAGCAAATTGGATGCCCAGCAAGGATTCTATATAAACATTCTTCTAGATGCATTGTAGGAATGCAACTTGGTGAAAAATATTCTAGAATTAACTGTCGGCACTCCACATACTAATATTTGCACAAATCAAAGAATCACTGCTAGGTCAGCTCTAGATCTGCATGGTCTAGGAAGAATACCAAAATTGAGGATTTGAAATGTTGTAAAAACAAAGATGATGCAGCTGCACTGCATTTGGCGAACTTTGAGGCTTCTTAAGACTTTCGCTATTCTATCAACTTTGTCGCATTAATCACTGATAAGAAGCTTTTCTCTAACCATGATCCAGTAAGCTACATAGTTTCTGGTATTTATTTATTCATCTATTTATTTTTGTTGTAGATCATGGTAACCAAAGTCTAATTGAACCATCAGAAAGTGGTGGGAGATTAATTTGAAGAGTGTTCAAAAAAAAAAGGTTCAATTCCTATATGTCCAAAAAAAAAAGAGGAGAACGGAAAAGCGAAAAATGGATAAAACAAGTGGGAGGAGAGTCGGTGGCCTCCCATGCCCATCATAGCCGTTCGGTCGGTCTCCTCCGAGCTTGCGAGTTCGGGCACCCCCCTCCAGCTCCATCCAAACCGTGCACCCTCGGCCTCTCCGAACCGTGGCGCCTCTCCAATTCCTCTCTCCCGCCCATGCTCAAGCTCTCTAGCTGATCTCCCCATGCTCCCAGACACGATCCATGGCAATTTCGGTCGATTTCACTCTCCCGCATGCCCGACCATCTTCTTCTTCCATGCGACCCCTGCAGCTGAGCTCTCTACCATGTGCCTTGCATCTCCGGTCGAGTTCTCCTCGCACTCCTAGCGTGACCATCAAACCTCCTTCAACCTCTCCTAAACACATGGCACCCTTCGATTTTCTCAACTCCCAGGCAAAACTCGAGTGACCCCCCTTCGATCTCCTCTCTCGTCTGCGCCCATCACACCTCAGTCGATCCATCCAAGCCCGCATGTTCAAGTGATTACCGGTGGACTCTCTCTCTCCCACATAGCTAGCTCCTCCCCTGTGCTCTCGAGTAGAACTCGAGCTCCTCCGAACTTCTGGCTACATCCGTGCGACCTTTGATTGGCCTCCACCAAGTCTGCATTCAAACTCCTCTGATCTTCCTCTCGTGCGCATCACGACTCCTCCGACCAAACTTCCTTATGCTCTCAGGCACAATCCGTGGTGACTTCGGTCAAACTTCCCTCTCCTGCAACTTGCGATGCCTCTCCCTCCAATCTCCTCTCCGTGCGTCGATCTCCTTCCTCACGACTTCGAGCAATGGCCGAAACTGGTCGAAGCTATGGTGCCAACCTTCTTCCCCCCATGCGCCTAGGCATGACTAATCGCATGTCCAAACTTGCACCTCGCCCGCCTCCATGGTTGAGGTCCCCCTAAGATCAAGCTCCTCCCCTACGCGTTATGTTGCTGACCTGCTTCTCTCATCATGATAGCTGTAGGCTCCCAACGTGGCGAGTCCCCATCATGCCAAAGCACCGAAGCCACTAGCAAAAGGCCACAATCTCCATACGAGGTGTGAATTTATCCACGAAGCCTAGTTATTAAAAAAAAAAGAAAAAAAAAAGGGAAAGAAAAAGAAAGGGGGAGAGAGAGAGAAGAAGAATCAAAGAATGAAAGAAGAAGGAAAGAAGAGACTAACCGGCTGACCCTTTCCCCAAGATGCCTAGATGTGGACGAACTTGCAGCAACGGCGCCAAAGCCTGTGCACCTCTGGCGTCGCTGAACCCGCCATCGGGTAGCCCTTGAAGTCCTCATACGTATGGTGTCGAGGTCCTCATGAGGTCTGTGCACTCCCAACATCGCCCGGTCCCTCACGCCGAGGTCCATGCGCTCCAAATGCAGGCGAAGTCCTCTATCGAGGTCCTCATGAGGTCTATGCACTCCCAACATCGCCTAGGTCCCTCACACCAAGGTCCATGCACTCCAAATATGGCTGAAGTCCTCTGCACATGTATCCTTTCAACTTTTTTCGAGGTTCTCCTATCATCTCGCATCAAATAGCATCGAAGCTGACTCGAAACAACCTCAAAGCCACTTATAACAAGCTACAACCTCCACACTCGGCCCTGCGAATTCCACTCAAAGCCAAGTTAATACAAAAAAAAAAAAGGAGAAGAAGAAGAAGACAAAGTCTGATCTGAACTAGAGTAATCCAAGATAGGCTCAAATCAAATAATAAGATGGGTTCAAATAGAGCCTAAGATCAAAGAAACGGAGAACTCATGGTAAGAGACTTTTAAGCTTTTGTCCATTATCCTTTCTTTCTAGCAGGGCTATAGGACACTAAAATCGAAGCCGCACCCAAAGTCAATCAAGACTAAGTTCAAGAACTATGCTAAAACTGAAGTAAGAATCCAAACCAATCTTGAGGTCAAGTTCAAGACTAATCCAAGGTGGCAAGCAAAACAAATCCGAGGTAAAAATCATACAAATCCAAGGCAACAAAAGCCAAACCCATTAAAGCTGAGCTCATTAAACGACCAATCGAGGTCAAAATCTAAGCCAAGCTATAGTCAATCTCAAACCAATCCAAGGTCAAGTTCAAGATCTATCCAAAGTGGAAGCAAGACAAATCTGAGGCAAAAATCATACAAGTCTTGAGGTCTGCATAGGTTCAAGCTCAAAAGACTGAGGCCAAGAAAAATTCAACCTTAGTAAGCCGAGCTCATCGAAAAAAATAATCGAGATAAAGGCCTAAGCCGGAGCTGAAGTCAGATTCAAGACCAAGCAAAGGTTAGAATTAAAGGATTAGCTGAAGCTAAAATCACAACAAAGCTGAAGTTAAGATCACAGTCGAGCTAGAGTCAAAATCAAGACCAAGGCAAACTACCAAGCCAAATTCAAGCCAAAGAAAAAATCAAGGCCAAGGAAGTAGACTTGACAAGAACATCGATCAAGAAGACCCCATTAATCTGAGATGGAAGAGGAGAAGAGCCCTTCAATGGCCCCTTTATGTATCCCTACAACTCCAGTTTTATTGTGTAGCGAAGGGAGTTTAATCCTTGCATGGCCTTGACTTATGTGGAGCAAATTCAATGTTAGCGGTTTCTTTATAATTTAAGATAAGTATTGAGGGGAAGTTTGTTAGGCGGGTGCCTTTGCGAACTTTGGTTCCTAATTTGGTGCCGTTGCTAAGCAGTCCACGTT
>QRFJ01005103.1:0-33271 GCA_006176705.1 Cocos nucifera | reverse complement strand
GGACGAAAAATCAATAATAGAATATGACTAAAAAATCTACATAATTATATCTCATATCTGGATCTCATGGCTCTTTGTTGGTTTAGATCATCCTTATCATTATCTTCTTGCCTGATTGAAATTTCTCCCTCACTTGAAGCCTCCTGGTTTGAGCTTGGATAGGATCTGTTGAAGATGGATGTTGAATCCCATTGTTATTGGAGCGATGCAATGGAGCTCCTCTCGTTGGATGCTCATTTCTTTCCATAAACGGGCTCAAAGTCGCTTCCTCTAGGGCCATCTGTTGATGCGAAAATCCATCTCGAGGTTGGATCACTGGAGTTAAACAATGGTGGTGAGTCAGTGGCAATGGGACGGAGGTGACCGTACCTACAAGAAAAGTCCTCGACCAAAGTTGGCTCCGGCAAGAATCCTTCGATGCTCAAGATAGTTTTTCATTCAACAGAGGAAAGAAGATAAGCATTTGGGAGAGAAAAGTTGCGTATCTTGAGGTCCCTCTTTTTTTCTTTTATAGAAGGGTCTAGAGTTTGTTTAGATGGATTGTAGGTTGTTAGTTGTAGGAGAGCAGTAGGTTGTTAGAGATATTTTGTTTGTCCACTAAAATATTCTTAGGAATCATGTCAGGTATTATCCTCTCATGGCATGTAGGGAGAAAGTTGACAACCCGAAGGGGTTCATCCTGGAGGAGTTCAAAGAAAAGAATATGAGCATTTGGAAGAGAAGAGTTGCGTACTTTGGGATCTCTCTTTTTTTTCTTTTATAGAAGGGTCTGGAGTTTGTTAGGATGGATTGTAGGTTGTTAGTCATGGAAGAGTAGTGGGTTATCAGAGATATTTTATTTGCCCACTAGAATATTCTCAACAGTCATGTCAGGTATTGTCCCCTCAAAGCATGTAGGAAAAAAGTTGATAACCCGGAGGAGTTCATCCCGGGAGAGTTCATCCCGATAGAGTTCATCCTGGAGGAGTTCATCTTGAAAGAGTTCATCCTGAAGGGATTCATCTTGGAGAAATTCGTCTTGGAGGAGTTCATCTTGGGGGAGTTAGTCCTGGAGAAGTTCGTCCTGAAGAAGTTCGTCCTGGATCGTTCTGAAGGAGTTCATCTTGGAGGGATTCATCCTGGGGGAGTTTGTCCTGGAGGAGTTCGTCCTAAAAGAGTTCATCCTTCAATTTAGCCTTTTGAAGACCTTGTCTTCCACCTTTTGATAACTTCAAGCTCGGCGTGAGATGGGTGTTAGATATATGTGCCCTAGAAGTCAGAATTGGCTGACACTTGTAATACACTTCTAAGGGCAAAATTATAATTTTGACTATAATCAATAAAATGGATTATTTTCTATCACATATGTGTATTTAGTGTCTGTGATACATCCTTTGAGTTAATGGTATTGATAATTCATATTTTCAAGAGTTGAAAATTTAAGATATGAATAATCATTATTAACTCATAAAATACTTCCGACCATAGGATCATCACGAGGATGGTGATTGATCCGGAAGGTTGGTGTACAATCGTTTCTCTTTAGTAGATGAGTCTTGAGCCTACGGTGTGGAGACATTGGAGCGAGAGTACAGATACTCATTAGAGAATGAGGGCACTGAGCGTGACCACCTCGAGTAGTCATTAGGAAGTCTACCTTCTCATCAATGACTGACTCGATGCTGTAGTGGTGTGTCTGGTTCTTTGACCTGAGGTGCATCGATAGTTCACCTTGAGGGTGTTATAGTTTGACTACACCATAACTCGATCTCCTAGCCATATGGAATCCTGAGGTGTATGTTGGCTATAGCATGTTCATTATAGGAACTGGATTGCATCAAGATGGAATCTATCTACCTCGGTGGTAGAGGAGCAGCCCTATGATGATCATGAGAATCAAGTCCAGAAGCCCATGGCCATGGTAGAGTGAAATAATAGAAAGAGTTTCTATTTAGGTTTTTACATCGGACTTGAATCAAATGATTACATCATATGACAGAAAAATTAGGATTTGACGAGTTCACCTTAACCCTAATCTGATCGGAGCTCAAGATAGAAGAACTTAATCACATAGGTAGCTGCACCAAGAGGTTCGCATTCAGCTTTGATGGGTTGCCACCATATACTGCTAGGTGTCACTGGTGGATTTTGGGAGCAATTAGAATGATTTAGATGATCGATCATTCTAGCTATTCGAATCAGAAGAGTTCTAATCCATCGAAAGGAGTTTCGATGATGTCGATGATAGAGATCATGACATATCCCATTACCATACAGAACTGAACCTAACTGGATCACACAAATAAGAGGTTTGAATCTGGTGATCATCAATTGAACTAATCCAGTTCAATTGATCTGAATGAGATTCAATTAGGTTCAAGAAAATCGTGCTAGCACTCGATTGAACCTAACGTTCTTCTTTTACTATCATAAATAGTTGTCTTGATTGAGCCAAAGAAGTTTGTGCTCAATCAGAGGCCTTCACTTGGTCTGACTGGAGCCTATCTAGGTCAGAAAAGGGTTGTCTTATTTTGTAAGATAACATCTGCCATTTTTGGTCACCTACCATTTTTCGTCCTTTGACTTTGGTCGAAAGTTGACCTTTGACTGGTCAAATATTGACCATTAATACTTTGACTTCTGTCCATGTGTCACGCACCTATTGGAGAGCTGGTGGGGGCTTATCCCCCTGCTAGAACCTGGCAAGGAGGAGGGCGCACGCCACAAGCTTAAGGCGCCCAGGAGTCCCTGTTGGATAGGGACTCCATCTTCTTTTTGGATTCCGATTAGACTCCTCCTAAGAACCAACTTTAACTGGTCTTAGGTGCCATCTAAGGATGAATCCAAGGGACTCTATTCCCACCAATCAGATTTAGATCTAATTTCACAAAGGATTGTGATTGGTTGGAAAGAAGAGGAGTTGGATCATGCATAGTCTATAAATAAGACCCTGTGCTCAACTCAAAAATATATGAAAAATTTTCCACACCCCAAGGCTACCTCTCTCCTCCTCCTCCATGCCAAGTCCATCTTCTCCCTCTCCTCTCCATGTCCAAAGTAGTTTAGGATCTAAGTTGGTGCAATCTAGGCGAGAGAAAGGCAATAGAAAGATAGAAGGTTGCGTTGCTGCAAAGGACAACTGCTGATCTTCGAAAGCCACTTTGAAGATCCTGCAAATCAAATTCAGATTAGATTTTTAGAGACGTAATAGAAAAAAAGAGGATCTCTAGATTCAGTCCAAGTGGATACCGATAGAGGCCAGGCACTTGCGTGGCTAGATCCAAAACCTTCCACTACTAACAGGATCATCAATGGATAATAGGATTACCCTACATCAAAGTAAATTAAATATGATTTAATTTATATATATTTTATTTTTATTATTAGAATAATAAAAATTAGATCTAAAATATTTTAGATCTAATTTAGATCAAAGAAATTTTTTTTTGAAATATATCTCTTGATCTGATCAGATCCGAACGAACCTGATCCGAAAAATCAGGATTTCCCTTCAACTGGTATCAAAGCCAGGTTCTAAAGTATTTAGATCTAATTTTAAATTTATTTTAATTAAAAAATAAGTAATTTCAGATGTCACATGAGATGTGATTAGATCTAAAATTAAAAAAATTAAAATTAAATGATTTGGATCTAAGATTAGAAAATATGCATGACTAGTTTTAAAATAGAATAGTTCTATAGAATAGTCTTGCATGTTTTCAATTTAATTTGATTAAATTATATTTTAGATCTATTTATTTACTATTTTTTGATATTATAATTATTATAATAACATCTAAAAAATAGTAAATAAAAATTATTTAATTTTAACATCATATGAGATATGATTGATGCATGTCTAGACTAGTTGTAGAATAGTTCTACATAGTTATCTAAATTAGAGTTTATTTTGATAAGATCAATTTAAATTTAATTTTTTAGATTATTATGAGATAATTTAGATCTGAAAATATGCATGACTCGATATATGAGATGTATGCAAAATATGCTATGATTAGATCTAATTTATAAATGAGATATATGATATAGATCTAAAACTATTTTATAGTATTACATGTTCCTGATTAAAACGTTCCTCTTGGCCATCCGATCATAAGAATGAAGAAGGGTTTAAAGGCCCTCTCCTCCCATTCGATGGGGTGTTCTTATGACATATAGGGGTGCTGCGCGTTCATCCTTAATTAGAAATCCAAAACTTGCTTTCTGCAAAACCCTAGATCCTCAAACCCTAGGATTTATTATGCATAATTTATTTATGAACCTTACTTAATTAAGAATTAAGATTATAAAATATTAATTAGGTCTAAAATTGAGAATTTCAGATCTAAGACATATTCATAATACTAGGTTCGGGCTTGGGTAGCTCAATTAGGTCTAAGCGGTTGATCAAACTGAATCAAGAGTTGGTTAGATGGGATCAACAATGCTTAAATTGACCAGCCTAATAGGATTAAGTCTGGGTCAAGATCGAGTCACGATCAAGCAAGACCTAATTAGGCTCAGAGGTTAGAGTCTGGATTGTAGGCTAATCCAATTGATTCTGACTCAATAATTTGGTGTCTAAGATAAGTTTGGCACATACGACCGACTGGTTTTTAATTGGGAGCTACTCGACCTGAATGCATTCTTGTATGAGTTAATGGCATATCCCTTCCACCGGTCTCACTTACCTGGCCATATCTATTGACTTAGTTCTGATTTGAGGTGGTCAATAATTCCGAGCTAACCCATGCCACTAGGTTAGTCATAATTGTTATGACTATCACAAGTCTAGTTTAATGAGACCTGAATCAATTCTTTCCTAAGAAAAGATTAAGTCTGAGGTCTTCCACCATTGTAGATATGCGGGCCCTTCCCGGGGTTGATTGTTCTCGGCTGGATACAGTGGCTCAGTTGCACCGGGAAGATGCAACCATGTCTATTAGGCATTGGATGCTATGGGCTGGAGGATGAGTTGGGCTCAATATTCTTGGATACGGTGAGAGACTCAATTAGGAATCCAGTCTATGCAAATGGTGGGTCTGACTTAACTAAGGAGTGGATCAATATTTTGGATACGGTGAGATTCATGAATTAGAGACCAAGTTTGGGTGCACCATGATTAGAGAATCATTGAACAAGAGTTGTTCACTCATTGGCTAACCCATCACCAATAACTGTTAGGTGAGGTGATGAGTCAGTTGGTGAGACCGCACCACCCACTAGAAATCATTAATCGTGAAGATTTTTGCATCTCTACAGAGAGAGTGTAGGGATCCGAGAAAATAGTGGAAGCTAATTTATTTAAAAATAAAATTTTTAAATAAATTGGTCAAGTCATAATTACAGTATCTAACTAGAATCTTTGACTCTCTATAGAAAAATGTCTGCGTCCAACCCATTAGCACGTATCCTGGACACACATAGACTGACCGGACTCAATTATAAAGATTGCCTAAGAAACTATAAAATCATTTTGGGTTCTGAGAAGTTAACCCATGTATTGGACCAGGACCCTCCCATCTTACCAGCCCGTCCATCCACTGAACAGACAGCGTCTCTTGAAAAATGGATAGACGAAGATAATAAGGCCAGATATTACATGTTGGGCTCGATGTATGATGAGCTCCAGCACCAACATGAAGATATCATGACTGCTCGCCAAATGTTGGCTCACCTGTAAGAGATGTTTGGTGAATAGAGTCGTGCAGCAAGTATCAAGTCATGAAATAACTTTTTAAGGCTAAGATGCATGATGGGCAGTCAGTCCAAGATCACTATCTGATGATGATCAAGGACTTGGAAGAGCTTGAGAAGCTCGGTGTGAAGTTAGACTTGGATCTGCAGAATGATATTATTCTACAATCCTTGACTGATGCATATGGGCAATTCATCATGAATTACCACATGCATAAACTTCAAAATTCCTTGGCCGAATTAATGAACTATGCTGGTCACCGCTGAGCTTTCTATGAAAGATTCTAAAGGCTTAGTTCTTGCTATAGAATGGACTTCTTCCAAAAGAAAGTCTTCTGAAAAGAAAAAGAAGTCTGTGAAAAAGCAAAAGGTGGAAGAAGGAAAGAAGAAAAAGGCAGAGCCGAAGAAGAAGGCCGCTATCAAAGAAAAGTATTTTCATTGCAACAGCGATGGCCACTGGAAGCGGAACTGCCCTACTTACCTGGCCACCCTGAAGAATAAGAAGGAAGGTCCTTCTAGAGGTATGCTCGTTATTGAGTCTAACCTTACGATTTCTTCTGCATCCAGTTGGGTGCTTGACTCTGGTTCTAGTGCTCATCTATGCACTTTCATGCAGAATCTTGAGGATAGCAGGAGGCTGAGGGATGGAGACATGATCCTACGCGTTGGTAATGGAGCAAGAGTTGCTGCAATGGCGATAGAAACATATCCTCTTTGATTACCATTTGGTTTAGACTAGTTTTGAAAGACTGTTATTATGTGCCTGCAGCTAGTAGGAATTTGATTTCTATTTCATACTTAGCACTAGAAGGCTATGTGATTACCTTCTTTGAGGACCATTGTAACATTCTTTATGAAAGAAATAAAATTGCAAATGGTTTTCTTATTAATGGTCTTTATCAGCTACATATTGATGTATCTGTTCTAACTATCGAGCAAAATGTGAATACCAAATGACCTAGGGATAGTCTAAATGATAGGTATCTATGGCACCTGAGATTAGGTCATATAGCAGAAGATAGGATCAACAAATTAGAGAAAAATGGGCTATTGAGTCTGTTGATTTTTGAGTCATATCCAACTTGTGAATCTTGTCTTCAAGGCAAAATGACTAAACTCCCTTTTGTAGGATATGGAAAAAAGCTATAGATCTTCTTGTCCTAGTTCATACTGATGTGTGCGGCCCTTTTGATGTGCTGGCTAGAGGCAATTTTGTCTACTTCATTACCTTTACCGATAATCTCTCTAGGTATGGGTATGTGTATCTTATGAGACACAAGTCTGATGCTTTTGAAAAGTTCAAAGAATTTAGATATGAAGTAGAAAAATAAACTGAAAAATCCATTAAGGTTCTTCGATCAGATCGAGGAGGTGAATACCTTAGCTGAAAATTTTTAAACTATCTCAAGGAAAATGGCATAGTCTCTCAATGGACTCCACCAGGAATACCTCAACTCAACGAAATTTCAGAATGGAAAAATCGAACTCTATTGGATATGGTCCGATCCATGATGAGCTTCATAAACCTCCCTAATTTTCTTTAGGAACATTCATTGTTAACTTCAATTTATCTACTGAATAGAATTTCCTCTAAAACCGTTCCTACCACACCATATGAGATATGGCACGGTAAGAAACTAAGTCTGAGTCATCTCAGAATTTGGGATTGTCTAGCTCATGTCAAAAGATAACAAACGGACAAGTTAGAGTTTAGGTCCTTCAAAGCTCGATTCATAGGATATCCTAAAGAGTCATTAGGATACTATTTCTACATTCCAGAAGACCACAATGTGATTGTGAGTCGACATGCCATCTTTCTTGAAAAATAGTTTATTCAACATAGCGGCATTGGAAAGCAGATTAAGCTTGATTAGAAAGTCTCATAAGTACAACGAGCTAAGGACCAATTGGAACCAAATCAGGTTGAGCCAATAAGAACACTACCTCCTCCACCTCGTAGATCGAAAAGAGTTTCCCATCCCCCTGAAAGATACTTGGGTATTATTTCAGAGGAAGTAGAGAAAATGTTCCTCGTAGGTAATGGTGCTCATGGTGATGATCCCAAAACCTACAATGAGGCGATATCAAATATCGACTCCGAGAAATGGCTAGAGGTAATGCAGTCAGAAATTGACTCGATGCACTCAAACCAAGTCATGACTTTGGTAGATCCACTAGAAGGTATAGTACCTATTGGATGTAAATGGATCTTCAAGAGAAATATTGGTGCAGATGAAAATGTGGAGACATTCAAGACTAAACTAGTGGCAAAAGGTTATAGTCAACGTGAAGGCATTGACTATCAGGATATCTTTTCCTCAGTGGCTATGTTAAAATCCATCCGCACATTACTTGCCATTGTAGCCTATTTCGATTATGAAATATGGTAAATGGACATAAAAATAGCATTCTTAAATGGATATCTTGAGGAAGATATCTATATGGAACAGCTGCTAGGTTTCACATCTAGTGATATTGATCATAAGTTTTGCAAGCTGCAAAGGTCCATATATGGACTTAAGCAAGCATCTCGAAGCTGGAACACTCATTTCAATGATGTGATCAAAATGTTTGGTTTCATCAAAAATGAAGAGGAATCGTGTGTCTTCAAAAAGATCAGTGGGAGCGCTGTTGTCTTCCTCGTATTGTACGTGGATGACATCCTCCTTATTGGGAATGATATTTTCATGATGACGACAGTCAAAATATGATTGTCCAAGGAATTCTCCATGAATGACCTAGGTGAAGCATCCTTTATTCTAAGAATTAAGGTCTATAAGGATAGACCAAATAGGATGCTAGGACTTTCACAGAAGATGTACATAGAGGAAGTACTAAAGAGGTTTTGTATGGAAAACTCTGAGATGGGATAAATATCCTTCAGACATGGTATTCATCTTTCCAAGAAGATGTGCCCTAGCACACCTGAGGAAATAGAATGCATGAGCAAGATCCCTTATGCTTCTGCAATAGAGAGCCTCATGTATGCCATGCTATGTACACGATCTGATATAGCTCATGCTGTGAGTGTCACAAGCAGATATCAGTCAAATCTAGGTGAAGAACATTGGACTTCTGTGATATGTATCCTTAAGTACTTAAGAAGAACTAAGGATATAATGTTGGTCTTTGGTAACGAAGAACTCCAAGTTCAGGGATACACAGACTTGGATTTCATATCCGATGTAGATGAGCGAAAGTCGACATCTGGGAGTCTATTTGTGTGCAATGATGGTGCTGTCAGCTGGAAGAGTTCCAAGCAAACCATGATAGCAGATTCCACCATGGAAGTAGAATATATCACTGCATCAGAGGCTCCGAAGGAAGCATTTTGGTACAAGAAATTTACCGCAAAAATCAGAGTAATGCCATCAGATGCCATTCCTCTGTACTGCGATAATAATGGTGCCTTAGCCCTTGCTAAGGAGCCAAGGTCTCACCAAAAATTCAAGGACATTGAGCGGTGATACCACCTCATCTGCGATTACCTCGAGAAGGATTACGTCGAGGTCAAAGGAGTCAATTCTACAGACAATGCGGCAGACCTACTTACAAAGCCATTGGGACAACAAAAAATCGAAGCCCATCTTGAGAAGATGGGACTTAGACTTATAGCCAATTGGCTTTAGGATAAGTGGAAGATTATTAGATATATGTGCCATAGAAGCCAGAATTGGCTGACACTTGTAATACACTTCTAGGGGCAAAATTGTAATTTTGACTATCATCAATAAAATAGATTATTTTCTATCACATATGTGTATTTAGTGTCTGTGATACATCCTTTAAGTTAATGGTAATGATAATTCATATTTTCAAGAGTTGAAAATTTAAGACATGAATAATCATTATTAACTCATAAAATGCTCCTGACCATAGGATCATCACGAGGATGGTGATTGATCTGAAATGTTGGTGTATAATCACTTCTCTTTAGTAGATGAGTCTTGAGTCTATGGTATGGAGACACCAGAGCAAGAGTACAGATACTCGTTAGAGAATGAGGATATTGAGCATGACCACCTCGAGTAGTCATTAGGAAGTCTACCTTCTCATCATTGACTGACTCGATGCTGCAGTGGTGTGTCTGGTTCTTTGACCTATGGTGCATCGGCAGTTCACCTTGAGGGTGTTATAGTTTGACTACACCATAACTCGGTCTCCTAGCCATATGAAATCCTTAGGTGTATGTTGGCTATAACATGTTCATTGTAAGAACTGGATTGCATCAAGATGGAATCTATCTACCTCGGTGGTAGAGGAGCAGCCCTATGATGATCATGAGAATCATGTTCAAAAGCCCATGGCTATGGCAGAGTGAAATAATAGAAAGAGTTTCTATTTAGATTTTCACATTGGACTTGAATCGAATGATTACATCATATGACAGAAACTTGGATTTGATGAGTTTACCTTAACCCTAATCTGATCAGAGCTCAAGATAGAAGAACTTAATCACACAGGTAGCTGTACCAAGAGGTTCGCATTCAGCTCTGATGGGTTGCCACCATATACTGCTAGGTTTCATTGGTGGATTTTGAGAGCAATTAAAATGATTTAGATAATCGATCATTCTAGCTGTTTGAATCAGAAGAGTTCTGATCCATCTAAAGGAGTTTCGATGATATCGATGATAGAGATCATGACATATCCCATTATCATACAGAACTGAACCTAATTGGATTATATAAATAAGGATTTGAATCTGGTGATCATCAATTGAACTGATCCAGTTCAATTGATCTGAATGAGATTCAATTAGGTTTAAGAAAATCGTGCTAGCACTCGATTGAAGCTAACGTTCTTCTTTTACTATCATAAATAGTTATTCTGATTGAGCCAAAAGAGTTTGTGCTCGATCAAAGACCTTCACTTGATCTGACTGGAGCCTGTCCAGGTCAGAAAAGGATTGTCTTATTTTGTAAGATAATATCTGCCATTTTTGGTCACCTATCATTTCTCGTCCATTGACTTTGGTCCAAAGTTGATTTTTAACTGATCAAATGTTGACTATTGATACTTTGACTTCTGTCTGCGTGTCATGCACTTATTGGAGAGCTGGTGGGGGCTTGTCCCCCTACCAGAACCTAGCAAGGAGGAGGGCGCACGCCAAGGGGTGCTTTGACTTTTGTCCGCGTGTCATGCACTTATTGGAGAGCTGGTGGGGGTTGTCCCCCTACCAGAACCTAGCAAGGAGGAGGGCGCATGCCAAGGGTGGCCCCTTGGCGTGCGCCCAAGCTTGAGGCGCCCAGGAGTTTCTGTTGGACAGGGACTCCATCTCCTTTTTGGATTTCGATTAGACTCCTCCTAAGAATCTACTTTGACTGATCTTAGGCGCCATCTAAGGATGAATCCAAGGGACTCTATTCCCACCAATCAGATTTAGATCTGATTTCATAAAGGGTTGTGATTGGTTGGAAAGAAGAGGAGTTGGATCACGCATAGTCTATAAATAAGACCCTACGCCCAACTCAAAAATATATGAAAATTTTTTCATGCCTCAAGGCTGCTTCTCTCCTCTTCCTCCACGCCAAGTCTATCTTCTCCCTCTCCTCTCCATGCCTAAAGTAGTTGGGATCTAAGTTGGTGTAATCTAGGTGAGAGAAAGATGATAGAAAGCTAGAAGGCTGCACTACTACAGAGGATAATTGCTGATCTTCAATAGCCGTTTTGAAGATCCTCCAAATTAGATTCAGATCTGATTTTTGGAGACGTGATAGAGAAGAAGAGGATCTCTAGATTCAGTCCAAGTGGATATCGGTAGAGGCCAGACACTTGCGTGGCTAGATCCAGAACTTTCTGCTGCTTACAGGATCATCAACGGATAATAGGATTACCCTACATCAAGGTAAATTAAATATGATTTAATTTATCTATATTTTATTTTTATTTTTAGAATAATAAAAATTAGATCTGAAATATCCCAGATCTGATTCAGATCAAAGAGAAAAAAATTTAAAATATATCTCTTGATCTGATCAGATCTGAACGAACTTGGTCCAAAAAATCAGGATTTTCCTTCAATGGGACCTCGGCCTCAACCTTCAATGGCCTTCAACTAACCAATATTGTGACCCTGACTTCCCTCCTTTGACGATATTAAGCTCGGCCTAAGATGGGACCTCGGTCTCAGCCTTTAATGACCTTCAACTAACCTATATTGTGACCCTAGCTTTTCTTCTTTGATGATATCAAGTTCGGCCTGACTCAGGACCTCGCCCTCAATCCCTCAAAGACCTTCAATATATATTCATTAAATAAAACAAATATGGCTATGGATATACTAATATCCAATCCATTTTCTGCCCTATTTTGCATGCATAACATCTATAGTTTGTATTGTCTGATTGATTAAGTTTCTATGGCTATGCCGCTGTAATCTGATTTAGGGTTGACAGTCGCATTTTAAGACAGTCATGTGAATGGTGTTGATTTCGATACAACAACGTTGATGTGGTTAACATGATGCATTTGCACCATCTAAATTATGTATCTTTGTTATGTGTAGTATTCACCATTCTTTTAGTATCTTTGTTACACATTAGTCTGACTCCTCTTTGTTTTAACTAAGCCTGGCCCAATCTCTGTATTAATGGGAGGGTTCAAATATGGTTGGCAGGTATCCAACGAAAAAATTTATCAACTCAACCACTCAACGAGTTGGCGCCCTCAAGACTGTCCCTACTCCTTAACAAGTTGACAAACAACAAATGGTTGAAAAATTACGGGGAGTTTGCTAGTCTTCTGAATGAACAATTTTACGACATTATTCAGTCTAAGATGACTCACCCATTGCATCCTATGTGGCTCATAGCACCTTAGATTTTGCCCGTACAAAATTAATTGATAAAATATAAAGTTAACTTGAAATGATCGATAATTTTTTTGATAAATGTACTGGTGTTTCTATTTAATTTTGGAGAAACATGTACGGTAGGGAGATGGCATATAGAGTCCTCTTTACTCTATATGTCATAATCAAGACTCTTTGCCACGATGTTTCTATTCAATTTTGGAGAATTGTACTGGTGTTTCTTTGATAAATGTATTGGTGTCTCACAAGGCAACCATGGTAAAGAATCCTGATGGTTTAGAATACCAGCTCCCTATTTTTGTGCTTATGCTAGTCTAGGAACATCTTTGCCCTATTTGGACGTTTTCTAGTCCTCTTAAACTATCATTCCATCGCAAGCATATTAGGAATACTATACGTTATACTAGGATTGCAACAAATTAGCATTATAGAAAATATAAATAAAACCGACCGGCATTCCTGCTCTCAATAAAGAGGCTAGAAGTGTGTGACATCTTCACATTTTTGTCTCTCCTTATTTTTTTCTTGAGATTTTGCCTAAAGTCACATGTTTCAATAAATGTAAAATGGCAATCATTTTAAAAAGGGTTTATGTATTGAGTCAAGTTAAACCTATCATTGGATCTGAAAATTTATCTATAAACTTCTACCACTGGTCATTAATGCATCTAGGATCTCAATGTGCCCTTATTTTAGCTTTTGATATCTTTATAGAGAAGTGAATCTAATATAGGTCATTGGTAGTCTCTCTAGTCCTAAAGCAAAATTTAGACTAAAACAAAAAAAAAGCATTTTAATCAAAGACAAAAAACTAACATACTTGCATAGTAGAAGCTATAATAGTGTAGAAAGTGGATCTACACAAAGTGAACATTAATTTATATAATAGAAGTTAACTTAAAATACTTTACCATTACATCTTCTTATATATCGTCATTCACTTCTGTTGGTGCAGAAAAGAGTGCCGACATCGAAGTTTGCTGGAGCTGGAGAAGATGAGGCCGCTGATGAAACTTGCAAGATGAAGTCCAAACTGGAGGTGGGTGGTTTTGGCAGGATCCTCCGATGGTCAAATTAGTTTTTCGGCTAATAAGAATGGAGTACTCAGAAAAATGTAAGTAAAGATAAAAGCTTAGAGAGAAAAATGTAACTGGGGGGTTCTTTATATAGGTGGAGCCTGTAATAGAATAAAAGTAACAGCCATAACAGAATGTTAGTAGGCCGCTTGGGCTACATGAAGTTCGTTATGGAGGGTGGGCTATCATTTATTACAATTTGTAGATAGTTAAATTTCATTTAACAAAGTTCGGATGGAAAGCTGAAATCATCCATGCTTGGTGACAAGTTATTCATATTGGGATGAAGAATTCGAGGCTGGATTCGCCAAACTTGAAGGTTGGCTTCTAAGAAGCGGAAGATGGGCCTGCAGTCGGTTGGATTCTACCAGTGCTGCTTTTGATGGCTTTGAGGAGCTTGACCACCTTTAAGATCAGCTGAGAGCGGATATGAACATTCAGGCTGGAGGTTAGAAAGAGTGAGGGTAGTGGGTTCTTCATTAGGGATCACAGTTAGGGTCTCTTGGAGGAGTTCAGTTGGAGAAGAATTCAGCTGAATGGAGCTCGACCAGAAAGAAGTTCGACTAGATGGAGTGCTTGATATTAGATTGGTGGAATATATTGTCACCTATAGTGAGGAATTTAGCTACCTTTTAGGTCGGCCGGCAACTAAAGTCAGGCTTATATTAAGCTTTGATGCTTGACGAAGTTCTTTAGCTGATTCTGTGGTTATCAGAAGAGGGCTAATGATTATACTTGAGAAGGTCATCCAGCATTCATGAATTGGAGGTCGACCTTTCTAAATCAGAATGGAACCAGAGTGTGTTGAAAAATATACAAGGTTTCATACATGAATTTCAAAACTTTTTTAAAATGTAACGCAACAAAAGTTATCAATTAAACCATTTAATTTATAAATGCATGTAATCTAATTATTAAACCCTACATCTAGGACCTATAATATGTCGTATTGCATTTTAAATCAAAAAATAAATGTTTTCCTATTGATCAAATCAATACTCTAAATCTAGAATGATTCTAGATCTAAATCCTAGATCTCATCTAAGTAAGAGAAGAGATCAAATCTCTTACCTTTGCATGGATTGAGAACTCTATGATTGATTTTCGTGGTTGCCTTTGGAGCCGCACATGCATCCGACCTCTATAGGTGATCCACATGAGGTTGCAATAAAATCAAAGGTTCGTTGAATGAAGATCCACTCAAAATGCTAGCTTCTCATGGATCCCTCCAGATGGTTAATCTAAAATTTATTCTTTGGATCTCTTGGACACTCCAAGAGATAAAGAATAAGAGGAGGAGTAAGAGGAAATCCAACCTTTAGGTCTTTCATAAATAAAAAAATAAATAGTTAAGAAAGATCCTAAGAGAAGACACATCTTTTCCTTTCAGGACATCAACCGTTGATGTCCTAAACGGATCTCCATACCTGGACAAGAGGAGATCTTCTCCTATAGAAAATTCTCAAGTTTTCAGATCTCTTTCTTTCTGATTTTTCTTATAGAAAAATCATATTAAAATTGAGAAGAAAGGATTCTCAAAAGAATCCTAAAAGAAGACTATCTTCTCTTTACTTTCCTCTCATCAGGACATGATCAAATCATGTCCAAAAGAGATCATGATGCCCCAACTCCTTAGAGCATCCATTCCCACATCCTCTTTCTCTCTCTCTCTCTCTGATTTTTATCATATAAAAAATTATAAAGAAAATTGAGAAAATAAACATTGAAAGAGAAATAGATGAGAAGACAATCTTCTTACCTTTGTCTTCATCAAGATATGAACCTTTCATGTCTTAATGAAGAGTTTTTCTCCAAGGAAGTAGGTGTCCTTAATCCTCACACCAACACCTCTTTTCTTCTACCCTTTTGTCATGGAATCACCATACTTTCTGATGCTAAAAAATGAATGATGAAGGCATCCCCTAACCAACTCCTTTGACTAGGTCAAAACCTAGTTTTTAGGAGGATTGTAAAGAATCTTATAGGGCGTCCAACTCTTAGATGTCCCTCCCACAAAATCAGGCATGAGATGCCTCAATTCCAAGCACAAAACATAGAAAAAATTGGGGACAAAAAAATAAGTTGGCATAGGGAATATAGGCACAAGAGGGAAGAGGCATTTTGGTTTCAAAGGACTCTATCAAATAGAGTAAAAATTAAAACCAATTTCTAAATCTGACCAAGTCAAATTTAATTTCAAGAAAACTCTAGATAATAGGAGGCATGGAGACCTTTCTTAGGCATAGAAAATATTACACAAAAATTTGGAAATAAATTAGGTAGGTGTTGGAGATTATTTGCGTAAGGAAGGAAATAAGGAATCCTAGTCTAACAAGGATTCTCATGTATTGACCATAAACTAGGATTCTCATGTATTGACTAGGTCAAACTAATTTTTAACCCAATTAAAATATGATTAGTGCAAGCCTAATTATGGGTGATCCTAGTCCAACTAGAAACCTAATTAAGTTGGGTTTAGACCATATTTAAGTCTGATTTAAATCCTAACTCAATTAGAAATTAGGTGTACTCAAATCCTAGTCCAACTAGAAATTATTTTTTTCTTACAATTGGCTTATCCAATAAATCAATTAAACTTAATCTAATTAAGTCCATTCTAATTTTAATTAAATCTAATTTAATTAGACTTGATCTCAGCCTGATTGCTCAATCAAATTGAGTCAATTAGTAATCCAATTACTAATCGATCCTCCTATAATACTTGCATTAGGACAAACATCAATCACATTGAATGTTTGACCTTAGAATGATTCTTAATCATCGATTAACCATCTGATTAGATTACAATCTCTTATGCGTATGATTCTATAGGTTTGAATCTAAGCCGGTAACACAGGAACCAATTCCTGCACCAGTCAAAGTAACCATCTAGCAATGGTTCTCGACGTTCAGATAGATCGAATGTATGTAAAGCAACATTCTTAGAATCCTAGCCCATGGTTACCGTATAATTCATTCCTATAACCAACAATGCTCAAGACAACTTTGAGTATGCTGTCAATACTCATACAAGTTATCTTTATTATGTCTCAAAATTTTGCAAATCCTGTGACTCCTCACGAGGATTATCTAGGCCTAGGTTTTGCTAAATTGAAACATAGTGAGTTTTTCTCTTCCTGAAGCTAATCAGAAGTGATCAATCTCATCTTGACTCACACACCAACTTCACATATACTTGACTATACCCAAAAATCTTTCGAACCTATATTAGAAATACAGGCAGTCTAGTACCAAAGTATAGTGAGTTGCTTGTAAGTCATCATGGTGATCTCAGGTTAGAGGGACACTTATACTCATTGGTCTTAACTAGCTACCCTTGATAGTAGAGTACTACATCGATCATGTTCGGTGCAGATGTACTCCTACATCTCACCTGGATGCCATATCAGTGTCTTCACACCACTTGGTTATGAGGACAACCAATGCATATAGCATACAGCGATCTACACTCAATAAGTTATCGTCCTTATTAATAATTTATCATTTGATTGCGAACAATTTAAGAACCATCCGATAAATCCTTCTTTATCAATTGATTGTGGTTCTAAGGACTTCATCATAATTTAAGAGTTCATTTAAGGAAGATAGAACTTTTATGATGAACCAGCCAAATAACTATTATTATTAGATAATTCATATACTAATTCCAATCACCTACCACTTAGATGATTGACTTTAGAAAATACTTTTCAACAACTCTAACTTGGACTAAAGTCAATCAGAATGATATCAAATATCCTATCTTCCACTTGAGTTGGTAGAACTCCTTAGTTCTGAGGCCTTTGCAAATGGATCGGTCAAGTTCTTCTTTTCATGGATCTTCCAAAGATCGATGTTATCCTAATCTAAAATCAAAGGTGATAGTGATACAAAATATGCTGGTCCTCTAGTTCTTTAGCCTGAGCTATGGCTCTAGTGCTATGATAGAACTGGATCATTGATGGAGGGTGCCATTCTCATGAACCTCAGCAACTACCTAGCTTACATGGCAGCATCATATGCCATGATGTACTCTACATTACTAATTGAATAGGCTACAATATTTTGCTTGAAATCTTTTCAGTAGATTGCTCCTACAATTATGGTATGATCCGATACTTTCTTGTTATCATCTTATTCTAATTGAAATTTAAATATCCATATGTTTTAAATTGGTATTTTCATATTTGAGTCACTGGACCTTAGTATTTTTTAAATACTTAGAGATTGTCTATACAATCTTTTAGTGATCCTCACTTAGATCAGACTGGTATCTACTCACTATATTAGTGAGTATACTATATCTAATTTTGAACATAAAAAAAATTAGATAACAGCCAAACCTTTATTTCTTGCAATACTGGAATGTCATTCTCGATTAAGAGAATTTCATCCATAGACAATACAAGAAATAATACTATAGAATATTTTGCCCACTTATAAATGTAGGGTTTATCTTTGTTCATAACAAAAACATACGTTCAAAACTTATGTTCCAAAATTGAGAAAATAGCCAAACAGGCTTTACAGGTCTTTACCTTTCCATCTGTGCTACTCTGATCCTTTTGAAAATCCATTCGCACCCAATGGATTTTATCCTTTCAGGTGAATCTTCTAGTGTCTATATACTATTGATTTTCATGAAATTCAATTTGGATTATGTGGCTTCAAGTCACTTCTCAGAGTCAGACCACTGCATTATATCTCTATAGATGATCAGATCCTTGTTGTTCTTATTGAGCTCAATAAGATCACCGCTCCGGACCTAGATATTGAAGTATCTATCTGGCTAATGCAGTACTTTATTGAATCTTCTTAAAAGTGCTACTTTAATGGGCTTCAGATTTGATCTAATCAAATCTGGTTCTGTAGGTTTACTAGATTATGTCAGTTCATTTTCTACCAGTTAAACTTTCTCAAGTTCAACTTGAGAGGCATTAGTTCCTTCTGTAAGAAATTTCTTTCCAAAAAAAATGCTCTTCTGCTGATGAACATATGATGTTCTTCAATATGGTAGAATTAATAACCCTTTAAATATCTATTGGTCCAAGATCCAAGTTTATTTATGTGCAAACTTATGACATAGGCCGATCAACCCCAAACCCGAAGGTGAGGGAGTCTAGGTCTATGCTCGATCGATATCCCATATGAAGTTTTTACAATAGATTTACTCGATATATTTTCAGAGCAAAACTAGTAGTTATAAGAGCATAACCCTGAAACAGGCAGACAAGTGAACTTTATTATGGATTGAACCATATCCAACAAAGTTTAATTTCTTCTTTCAGATACACTATATTCCAAAAAAATTCACTGAGAGAATCCAATTCTCTCCTAGATATGCCACAAACTTACTGGATAAGTATTCGCCTCTTCGATCTAATCAAAGAGTTCCAATACTATTTCTAGTTTATTTTTCTATTTTATTATTGAATCATTTGAATATTTTAAATGATTCAAGCCAGATGCACACATGCCTAGATAGGTTGTCTGTAATGAAATATTAATATCTTCCTTTGGCACTTAAGTTCATAGGTCCACGTACAATACTATGTATGAGATTTAGAACTTTTTCTGCTCCATCTTTTTTAGTAAAAGATGACTTTATCATCTTTTCAAGAAGACAAGACTTATAGGTTATCAATGATTCATAATTATTGATGTCGAGATTTTCCTCTCAAGCTAACCCATTCATTCTATTCTTGTCAAGATGACTAAGCCTATAATGCCAAAGATAGATATTCATGACATAATCTAACTTAGGTATTTGTTAAATGTGTATGTTATACTTAACAAACTTTATAAATATTAAATATTATTTTTTTATTATTCATATATTATTATAATATTATTCATAATAATATCATAATAATTTTTTTATTAATAAATAATAACCATCTTTGACCAAAGGGCTAACAGAGATCATATTTATCATAAATGATGGACAATGGTGACAATCATTCAAAATGACATCTTTTAAAAATAAGTTGGATAATTCCTAAAGCTAGGATTGGAACAAGACTTCCATCCCCAATATTTAGATATTTCTCACCATTTTTAAATATTCTACTTGTTAGATATATGTGCCCTAGAAGTCAGAATTGGCTGACACTTGTAATACACTTCTAGGGGCAAAATTATAATTTTGACTAATATCAATAAAATAGATTATTTTCTATCATATATGTGTATTTAGTGTCCGTGATACATCCTTTGAGTTAATGGTAATGATAATTCATATTTTCAAGAGTTGAAAATTTAAGACATGAATAATCATTATTAACTCATAAAATGCTTCCGACCATAGGATCATCACGAGGATGGTGATTGATCCGAAAGGTTGGTGTACAATCACTTCTCTTTAGTAGATGAGTCTTGAGTCTACGGTGTAGAGACACCAAAGCGAGAGTATAGGTACTCGTTAGAGAATGAGGGCACTAAGCATGACCACCTCGAGTAGTCATTAGGAAGTCTACCTTCTTGTCGATGACTGACTCGATGCTGCAGTGGTGTGTCTGGTTCTTTAACCTGAGGTGCATCGGCAGTTCACCTTGAGGGTGTTATAGTTTGACTACACCATTACTCGGACTCCTAGCCATATGGAACCCTGAGGTGTATGTGTTAGATATATGTGCCCTAGAAGCCAGAATTGGCTGACACTTGTAATACACTTCTAGGGGCAAAATTGTAATTTTGACTATAATTAATAAAATGGGTTATTTTCTATCACACATGTGTATTTAGTGTCTGTGATACATCCTTTGAGTTAATGGTAATGATAATTCATATTTTCAAGAGTTGAAAATTTAAGACATGAATAATCATTATTAACTCATAAACAGCTCCCGACCATAGGATCATCACGAGGATGGTGATTGATCCGGAAGGTTGGTGTACAATCGCTTCTCTTTAGTAGATGAGTCTTGAGTCTACGGTGTGGAGACACCGGAGCGAGAGTACAGGTACTCGTTAGAGAACGAGGGCACTGAGCGTGACCACCTCGAGTAGTCATTAGGAAGTCTACCTTCTCGTCAATGACTGACTCGATGCTGCAGTAGTGTGTCTGGTTCTTTGACCTGAGATGCATCGGCAGTTCACCTTGAGGGTGTTATAGTTTGACTACACCATTACTCGGTCTCCTAGCCATATGGAACCCTGAGGTGTATGTTGGCTATGACATGTTCATTGTAGGAACTGGATTGCATCAAGATGGAATCTATCTACCTCGGTGGTAGAGGAGCAGCCCTATGATGATCATGAGAATCAAGTCCAGAAGCCCATGGCCATGGCAGAGTGAAATAATAGAAAGAGTTTCTATTTAGATTTTCACATTGGACTCGAATCGAATGATTACATCATATGACAGAGACTAGGGTTTGACGAGTTCACCTTAACCCTAATCTGATCGGGGCTCAAGATAGAAGAACTTAATCACACAGGTAGCTGCACCAAGAGGTTCGCATTCAGCTCTGATGGGTTGCCACCATATACTGCTAGGTGTCACTGGTGGATTTTGGGAGCAATTAGAATGATTTAGATGATCGATCATTCTAGCTGTTCGAATCAGAAGAGTTCTGATCCATCGAAAGGAGTTTCGATGATGTCGATGATAGAGATCATGACATATCCCATTACCATACAGAACTGAACCTAACTGGGTCACACAAACAAGGGTTTGAATCTGGTGATCATCAATTGAACTGATCTAGTTCAATTGATCTGAATGAGATTCAATTAGGTTCAAGGAAATCGTGCTAGCACTCGATTGAACCTAACGTTCTTCTTTTACTATCATAAATAAGTTGTCCTGACTGAGCCAAAGGAGTTTGTGCTCAATCAGAGGCCTTCATATGGTCTGACTGGAGGTTGTCCAAGTCAGAATAAGGTTGTCTTATTTGTAAGACATTACCTGCCATTTTTGGTCACCTGCCATTTCTTGTTCTTTGACTTTGGTCAAAAGTCTACCTTTGACTGGTCAAACATTGACCATTGACCTTTTGACTTTTGACCACATGTCATGCACCTATTGGAGAGCTGGTGGGGGCCTGTCCCCCTGCCAGAACCTGGCAAGGAGAAGGGCGCACGCCAAGGGTGGCGTGAGCCCAAGTAGGAGGCGCCTAGGAGTCCTTGTTGGACAAGGACTCCACCTCCCTTTTGGATTCCAATCAGAGTTCTACTAAGAATCCAGTTTGACTGGTCTTAGGCACCCTCTAAGGAGGAATCCAGGGGTCTCTATTCCAACCAATCAGATTTAGATCTGATTTCACAAAGGGTTGTGATTGGTTGAGGAGGAAGAGGAGTTGGATCACAAGAGGTCTATAAATAAGACCCTGCGCCCAACCCTAATTCTAATGCTATTAGACATGCCCCAAGGCTGCCTCTCCCCTCCTTCTCCATGCCATAGTCTCTTCTCCCCTTGCTCTCCACGTCCAAAAGTGTTTTGGATTTAGGTTGGTGCGATTCAGATCAAGGAAAGGCGATCAAAAGCAAGAAGGCTGCGCTGCTGCAAAAGGACGACTGCAGATCTTCAAAAGAGTTTTGAAGATCCTCCAGATCAGATCCAGATCTGATTTTTGGAGGTGTGATAGAGAAGAAGAGGATCTCCAGATCCAACCCGAGTGGATACCGGTAGAGGCCAGGCGCTTGCGTGGCTAAGATCCAGAACCTTCCGCTGCAATCAGGATCATCTACAGGGTAATAGGATTACCCAAATCAGGTAAATTAAATTTGATTTAATTTATCTTATTTTATTTTATTTATTAAAATAATAAGAATCAGATCTAAAATATATCAAGATCTGATTGAGATCAAGAGAAAATTTTTGAAATATATCTCTTGATCTAATCAGATCTGAACGAACCTGGACCGGGAAATCAGGATTTCCCTTCAACTGGTATCAGAGCCATGGTTCTAAAATTGTTTAGATCTGATTTTAATTTTATTTTAATTAGAAAATAAAGTGATTTCAGATGTCACATGAGATGTGATCAGATCTGAAATCAGAAAAAATTAAAATTAAATGATTTGGATCTAAGAACATGAAGATATGCATGACTAGTTCTAGAATAGAATAGTTCTATAGAATAGTTTTGCATGTCTTTGATTTAATCTGATTAAATCATATTTTAGATCTTCTTATTTACTATTTTCTTGATATTATAAGTGTTATAATAACATCTGATAAAATAGCAAATAAAAATTATTTAATTTTAAATATCATATGAGATATGATTGATGCATGTCTAGACTAGTTGTAGAATAGTTCTACATAATTGTCTAGATTAGAATTTATTTTGATTAGATCAATTTAAATCTAATTTTTTAGATTATTATGAGATAATTTAGATCTGAAAACATGCATGATTTGATACATGAGATGTATGCAAAATATGCCTTGATTAGATCTAAATTTGTATATGAGATATATGATATAGATCTATAACTGTTTTGTAGATTTACATGTTCCTGATTAAGGCGTTCCTCTTGGCCGTCCGGTCATAAGAACGAAGAAGGGTTTAAAGGCCCTCTCTTCCCATTCGATGGGGTGTTCTTATGACGTGTAGGGGTGCTGCGTGTTCGTCCTTAATCAGAAACCCAAAACTTACTTTCTGCAAAACCCTAGATCCTGAAACCCTAGGATTTATTGTGCATATTTTGTTTATGAACCCAACTTAATTAAGAATTAAGTTTATGGAATATTAATTAGGTCTAAAATTGAGAATTTCAGATCTAAGACATATTCATAATACTGGGTTCGGGCTTGGGTAGCTCAATTAGGTCTAAGCGGTTGATCAAACCGAATCAAGAGTTGGTTAGATGGGATCAACAATGCTTAAATTGACCAGCCTAATAGGATTAAGTCTGGGTCAAGATCGAGTCACGATCAAGCAAGACCTAATTAGGCTCAGAGGTTAGAGTCTGGATTGTAGGCTAACCCAATTGGTTCTGACTCAACAATTTGGTGTCTAAGGTAAGTTTGGCACAGACGACCGACTGGTTTTTAATTGGAAGCTACTCGACCTGAATGCGTTCTTGTGCGAGTTAATGGCATATTCCTTCCACCGGTCTCACTTACCTGGCCATATCTGTTGACACAGTTCTGATCTGAGGTGGTCAATAATCCGAGCTAACCCATGCCACTAGGTTAGTCATAATTGTTATGACTAAGCCAAGTCTAGTTTAATGAGACCTGAATCAATTCTCCCTAAGAAAAGATTAAGTCTGAGGTCTTCCACCATTGTAGATGTGCGGGCCCTTCCCGGGGTTGATTGTTCTCGGCTGGATACAGTGGCTCAGTTGCACCGGGAAGACGCAACCATGTCTATTAGGCATTGGATGCTATGGGCTGGAGGATGAGTTGGGCTCAATATTTCGGATACGGTGAGAGACCCAATTAGGAACCCAGTCTATGCAAATGGTGGGTCTGACTTAACTAAGGAGTGGATCAATATTCCGGATACGGTGAGATTCATGAATTAGAGACCAAGTTTGGGTGCACCATGATTAGAGAATCATTGAACAAGAGTTGTTCACTCATTGGCTAACCCATCACCAATAACTGTTAGGTGAGGTGATGAGTCAGTTGGTGAGACCGCACCACCCACTAGAAATCATTAATCGCGGAGATTTTCGCATCTCTACAGAGGGAGTGTAGGGATCCGAGAAAATAGTGGGAGCTAATTTGTTTAAAAATAAAATCCCTAAACAAATTGGTCAAGTCAAAATTACAGTATCTAACTAGAATCTTTGACTCTCTACAGGAAAATGTCTGCGTCCAACCCACTTGGCACGTATCCTAGACACACATAGACTGACTGGACCCAATTATAAAGATTGGCTCAGGAACTACAAAATTGTTTTGGGTTCAGAGAAGTTAACACATGTTTTGGACCAGGACCCTCCCACCTTACCAGCTCGTCCATCCACTGAACAGAGAGCGTCTCTGGAAAAATGGATTGACGAAGATAATAAGGCCAGATACTTACATGTTGGGCTCGATGTCTGATGAGCTCCAGCGCCAACATGAAGATATCGGGACTGCTCGCCAAATGTTGGCTCACCTGCAGGAGATGTTTGGTGAACAGAGTCGCGCAGCCAAATATCAAGTCACGAAAATGACTTTTTAAGGCTAAGATGCGTGATGGGCAGTCAGTCCAAGATCACTGTCTGACAATGATCAAGGACATGGAAGAGCTTGAGAAGCTCGGTGTGAAGTTGGACTTGGATCTGTGCAGAACGATATTATTCTGCAATCCTTGACTGATGCATATGGGCAATTCATCATGAATTACCACATGCATAAACTTCAAAATTCCTTGGCCGAGTTGATGAATATGCTGGTTACCGCTGAGCTTTCTATGAAAGGTTCTAAAGGCTCAGTTCTTGCTATGGAACGGACTTCTTCCAAAAGAAAGTCTTATGGAAAGAAAAAGAAGTCTGTGAAAAAGCAAAAGGTGGAAGGATCAAAGAAGAAGAAGGCAGAACCGAAGAAGAAAGGTCCGATGGCAAAGGAAAGTGTTTCCATTGCAACAGCGACGGCCATTGGAAGCGGAACTGCCCTACTTACCTGGCCACCCTGAAGAACAAGAAGGAAGGTCCTTCTGGAGGTATGCTCGTTATTGAGTCTAACCTTACGGTTTCTTCTGCATCCAGTTGGGTGCTTGACTCTGGTTCTAGTGCTCATCTGTGCACTTCTATGCAGGGTCTTGAGGATAGCAGGAGGCTGAGGGATGGAGACATGATCCTACGCATCGGTAATGGAGCAAGAGTTGCTGCAGTAGCCGTGGGAACATACCCTCTTCGATTACCATCTGGTTTAGACTTAGTTTTAAAAGACTGTTATTATGTGCCTGCAGCTAGCAGGAATTTGATTTCTGTTTCATGCTTAGCACAAGAAGGTTATGTGATCACCTTCTTTAAGGACCATTGTAACATTCTTTATGAAAGAAATAAAATTGCAAATGGTTTCCTTATTAATGGTCTTTATCAGTTACATATTGATGTACCTATTTTAACTATCGAGCAAAACGTGAATGCCAAACGACCTAGGGATAGTCCAAACGACAGATATCTATGGCACCTGAGATTAGGTCATATAGCAGAAGATAGGATTAACAAATTGGAGAAAAATGGGCTATTGAGTCCATTGACTTTTGAGTCATATCCAACTTGTGAATCTTGTCTTCAAGGCAAAATGACTAAACTCCCTTTTGTTGGACATGGGGAGAGGGCCACAGATCTCCTTGCCCTAGTACATACTGATGTGTGCGGCCCATTTGATGTGCCGGCTAGAGGCAATTTTGTCTACTTCATTACCTTTACCGATGATCTGTCTAGGTATGGGTATGTGTATCTTATGAGACACAAGTCTGAAGCTTTTGAAAAGTTCAAAGAATTCAGACATGAAGTAGAAAAACAAACTGGAAAACCCATTAAGGTTCTTCGATCAGATCGAGGAGGTGAATACCTTAGCCGGGAATTCCTAGACTATCTTAAGGAAAATGGCATAGTCTCTCAATGGACTCCACCAGGAACACCTCAACTCAACGGGGTTTCAGAACGGAGAAATCGGACTCTATTGGATATGGTTCGATCCATGATGAGCTTCACAGACCTCCCTGATTTTCTTTGGGGACATTCATTATTAACTTCAATCTATTTACTGAATAGGGTTCCCTCTAAAACCGTTCCTACCACACCGTATGAGATATGGCACGGTAAGAAACCAAGTCTGAGTCATCTCAGAATTTGGGGTTGTCCGGCTCATGTCAAAAGACAACAAGCGGACAAGTTAGAGTTTAGGTCCTTTAGAGCTCGATTCATAGGATATCCTAAAGAGTCATTAGGATACTATTTCTACATTCCAGAAGACCACAATGTGATTGTGAGTCGACATGCCATATTTCTTGAAAAATAGTTTATTCAAGATAGTGGCATTGGAAAGCAGATTAAGCTTGATGAGAAAGTCTCACAAGCAGAACGAGCTAAAGACCAAGTGGAACCAAATCAGGTTGAGCCAATAAGAACACTACCTCCTCCACCTCGTAGATCGGAAAGAGTTTCCCGTCCCCCTGAAAGATACTTAGGTATTATTTCAGAGGATGTAGAGGAAATGTTCCTCATAGGTAATGGTGCTCATGGTGATGATCCCAAAACCTACAACGAGGCGATATCAGATATCGACTCCGAGAAATGGCTTGAGGCAATGAAGTCAGAGAATTGACTCGATGCACTCAAACCAAGTCTGGACCTTGGTAGATCCACCAGAAGGTATAGTACCTATTGGGTGTAAATGGATCTTCAAGAGAAAGATTGGTGCAGATGGGAATGTGGAGACATTCAAGGCTAGACTGGTGGCAAAAGGTTATAGTCAACGTGAAGGCATTGACTATCAGGATACCTTTTCCCCGGTAGCTATGCTAAAATCCATCCGCACATTGCTTGCTGTTGCAGCCTATTTCGATTATGAAATATGGCAAATGGACGTGAAAACGGCATTCCTAAATGGATATCTTGAGGAAGATATCTATATGGAACAGCCGCTAGGTTTCACATCCAGTGATACTGATCACAAGGTTTGCAAGCTGCAAAGGTCCATATATGGACTTAAGCAAGCATCTCGGAGCTGGAACACTCGTTTCAATGATGTGATCAAAAAGTTTGGTTTCATCAAAAATGAAGAGGAACCATGTGTTTTCAAAAGGGTCAGTGGGAGCGCTGTTGTCTTCCTCGTATTGTACGTGGATGACATCCTCCTTATTGGGAATGATATTCCCATGTTGACATCAGTCAAGATGTGGTTGTCCAAGGAATTCTCCATGAAAGACCTAGGTGAAGCATCCTTTATTCTAGGAATTAAGGTCTATAGGGATAGACCGAATAGGATGCTAGGACTTTCACAGAAGATGTACATAGAGGAAGTACTAAAGAGGTTTAGTATGGAAAACTCTAAGAGGGGATTAATACCCTTCAGACATGGTATTCATCTTTCCAAGAAGATGTGCCCCAGCACACCTGAGGAAATAGAACGCATGAGCAAGATCCCTTATGCTTCTGCAATAGGGAGCCTCATGTATGCCATGCTATGTACACGACCTGATATAGCCCATGCTGTGAGTGTCACAAGCAGATATCAGTCAAATCCAGGTGAAGAACACTGGACTTCTGTGAAATGTATCCTTAAGTACTTGAGAAGAACTAAGGATATGATGTTGGTCTTTGGTAATGGAGAACTCCAAGTTCCAGGGATACACAGACTCGGACTTTCATGTCCGATATAGATGATCGAAAGTCGACATCTGGAAGTCTGTTTGTGTGCAATGGTGGAGCTGTCAGCTGGAAGAGTTCCAAGCAAACTGTGATAGCAGATTCCACCATGGAAGCAGAATATATAGCTGCATCAGAGGCTGCAAAGGAAGCATTCTGGTACAAGAAGTTTGCTGCAGAAATTGGAGTAATGCCATCAGATGCCATTCCTCTTTACTGCGACAACAATGGCGCCATAGCCCTTGCTAAGGAGCCGAGGTCTCACCAGAAGTCCAAGCACATTGAGCGGCGATACCATCTCATCCGCGATTACCTTGAGAAAGGTTACGTTGAGGTCAAGAGAGTCAACTCCG
Source organism: Cocos nucifera (assembly GCA_006176705.1). Taxonomy (NCBI): domain Eukaryota; kingdom Viridiplantae; phylum Streptophyta; class Magnoliopsida; order Arecales; family Arecaceae; genus Cocos; species Cocos nucifera. The sequence goes on along the minus strand of QRFJ01005103.1, from coordinate 5,087 downwards.
CAGATAATGTGGCAGACCCACTTACAAAGCCGTTGGGCCAGCAGAAGATCGAAGCCCACCTTGAGAAGATGGGACTTAGACTTGTAGCCAATTGGCTTTAGGACAAGTGGGAGATTGTTAGATATATGTGCCCTAGAAGCCAGAATTGGCTGACACTTGTAATACACTTCTAGGGGCAAAATTATAATTTTGACTATAATTAATAAAATGGGTTATTTTCTATCACATATGTGTATTTAGTGTCTGTGATACATCCTTTGAGTTAATGGTAATGATAATTCATATTTTCAAGAGTTGAAAATTTAAGACATGAATAATCATTATTAACTCATAAACATGCTCCCGACCATAGGATCATCACGAGGATGGTGATTGATCCGGAAGGTTGGTGTACGAATCGCTTCTCTTTAGTAGATGAGTCTTGAGTCTACGGTGTGGAGACACCGGAGCGAGAGTACAGGTACTCGTTAGAGAACGAGGGCACTGAGCGTGACCACCTCGAGTAGTCATTAGGAAGTCTACCTTCTCGTCAATGACTGACTCGATGCTGCAGTAGTGTGTCTGGTTCTTTGACCTGAGATGCATCGGCAGTTCACCTTGAGGGTGTTATAGTTTGACTACACCATTACTCGGTCTCCTAGCCATATGGAACCCTGAGGTGTATGTTGGCTATAGCATGTTCATTGTAGGAACTGGATTGCATCAAGATGGAATCTATCTACCTCGGTGGTAGAGGAGCAGCCCTATGATGATCATGAGAATCAAGTCCAGAAGCCCATGGCCATGGCAGAGTGAAATAATAGAAAGAGTTTCTATTTAGATTTTCACATTGGACTCGAATCGAATGATTACATCATATGACAGAGACTAGGGTTTGACGAGTTCACCTTAACCCTAATCTGATCGGGGCTCAAGATAGAAGAACTTAATCACACAGGTAGCTGCACCAAGAGGTTCGCATTCAGCTCTGATGGGTTGCCACCATATACTGCTAGGTGTCACTGGTGGATTTTGGGAGCAATTAGAATGATTTAGATGATCGATCATTCTAGCTGTTCGAATCAGAAGAGTTCTGATCCATCGAAAGGAGTTTCGATGATGTCGATGATAGAGATCATGACATATCCCATTACCATACAGAACTGAACCTAACTGGGTCACACAAACAAGGGTTTGAATCTGGTGATCATCAATTGAACTGATCTAGTTCAATTGATCTGAATGAGATTCAATTAGGTTCAAGGAAATCGTGCTAGCACTCGATTGAACCTAACGTTCTTCTTTTACTATCATAAATAAGTTGTCCTGACTGAGCCAAAGGAGTTTGTGCTCAATCAGAGGCCTTCATATGGTCTGACTGGAGGTTGTCCAAGTCAGAAAAGGTTGTCTTATTTGTAAGACATTACCTGCCATTTTTGGTCACCTGCCATTTCTTGTTCTTTGACTTTGGTCAAAAGTCTACCTTTGACTGGTCAAACGTTGACCATTGACCCTTTGACTTTTGACCACATGTCATGCACCTATTGGAGAGCTGGTGGGGGCCTGTCCCCCTGCCAGAACCTGGCAAGGAGAAGGGCGCACGCCAAGGGTGGCGTGAGCCCAAGTAGGAGGCGCCTAGGAGTCCTTGTTGGACAAGGACTCCACCTCCCTTTTGGATTCCAATCAGAGTTCTACTAAGAATCCAGTTTGACTGGTCTTAGGCGCCCTCTAAGGAGGAATCCAGGGGTCTCTATTCCAACCAATCAGATTTAGATCTGATTTCACAAAGGGTTGTGATTGGTTGAGAGGAAGAGGAGTTGGATCACAAGAGGTCTATAAATAAGACCCTGCGCCCAACCCTAATTCTAAGAGTGAATGCTATTAGACCCACGCCCCAAGGCTGCCTCTCCCCTCCTTCTCCATGCCATAGTCTCTTCTCCCCTTGCTCTCCACGTCCAAAAGTGTTTTGGATTTAGGTTGGTGCGATTCAGATCAAGGAAAGGCGATCAAAAGCAAGAAGGCTGCGCTGCTGCAAAAGGACGACTGCAGATCTTCAAAAGAGTTTTGAAGATCCTCCAGATCAGATCCAGATCTGAATTTTTGGAGGTGTGATAGAGAAGAAGAGGATCTCCAGATCCAACCCGAGTGGATACCGGTAGAGGCCAGGCGCTTGCGTGGCTAAGATCCAGAACCTTCCGCTGCAATCAGGATCATCTACAGGGTAATAGGATTACCCAAATCAGGTAAATTAAATTTGATTTAATTTATCTTATTTTATTTTATTTATTAAAATAATAAGAATCAGATCTGAAACATATCAAGATCTGATTGAGATCAAGAGAAAATTTTTTGAAATATATCTCTTGATCTAATCAGATCTGAACGAACCTGGATCCGGGAAATCAGGATTTTCCTTCAATCTATAGCATGTTCATCTGGATTGCATCAAGAAATCTATCTACCTCGAGAGTCATGAGAATCAAGTTGGCCATGGCAGAGTGAAATAATAGAAAGAGTTTCTATTTAGGTTTTCACATTGGACTTGAATCGAATGATTACATCATATGATAGAGACTAGGGTTTGACGAGTTCACCTTAACCCTAATCTGATCGGGGCTCAAGATAGAAGAACTTAATCACATAGGTAGCTGCACCAAGAGGTTCGCATTCAGCTCTGATGGGTTGCCACCATATACTGCTAGGTGTCACTGGTGAATTTTGGAAGCAATTAGAATGATTTAGATGATCGATCATTCTAGCTGTTCGAATCAGAAGAGTTCTGATCCATCGAAAGGAGTTTCGATGATGTCGATAATACAGATCATGACATATCCCATTACCATACAGAACTGAACCTAACTAGGTCACATCAGCCCTCCATAAGCCGAGAATCTTATTAATTAAATTCACCAATAAAAGTATTAATTTATTAATTAATTTATATTAATTTTTAAGAATTAATAATCAATTTATATATAATTTTTGAAAAATTCATATTTTTATTAATTAAAAAATTAATTAAAAAATAATAAAAAATAATAAAAATTAAAAAATAAAATTTTATTATCAATAGAAAGAGCTCATTTTTTTGATCACAACGAAATAAATTTCAAGTAAAACGGAGCTAAAATGGAAAAGATATGAATTTTTAAAAATATAAAATAAATAAAAATTAAATAAAAAAAAGAAAATGGCTCAGCCGGCTCCGCAAGCCGAGCCACCAAGCCAAGCCAAGCCATCAAGCCGACTCAGCCGTTGAAGCCATCAGCCGGTCCACGATCCAGGCGTGGACCGCCAGCTCAGCAAAATTCCGGCGAATCAGAGATTGCCACGTGGTGGACCTAGACCCCTTAAAGGGTCTACAGAAATTTATCGCGGCTCACAAGGGTAATTTAGTCTTTTCACTCCGACAACAGCGGCGCTGATTGGTTGCGGTGTGCGGTGCGGCCGGTCCACGCGGTCCATGGGAACAGTTATTGCGCGATCGGACGGATGTGGTTGTTTGCGGTCAGGATCGGACGGCTGTGGTTGCTTCCGAATTTTATTCAGATACAAACATCACGCGGATCACCAATCGGCGGCAGAAAACCAGGCGATGATCCGACGGTCCAGAACGCTGCCGGCGGTGATCAAGACTCCCGAAGCGCGATTTGCGGCCAGATTTCCTCGATCAAGCGCGATCCAACGGCCAGAATTTAATCCGACCCGATCTGAGCTTATCTGCATCCGATTTTGATGATTTTTGGACCGTTGGATTCCTATTGAATGGCTGGATTTTATCAGATTTATCAGAGTCATATCAGAGCTATTTTGATTCAAATTTTATCCAAATTTATTTGTATTTTGACGATTACAAAGGCATTAGTCCCATATTGCCTTTAGAAAAAATATCCAGCCCTCCTAGCTCTATAAAAAGGACCCCAGGCCATCAGAAATTAACATCTCCGATCAAGGTGAAGCTTTGGTACAGGGCGAAGCCAGGCTATGGGTTAAAGGCTGCTTCGAAGCAACGGGTGCCGAGAAGAAGAGCCGAGCTTCTACACCATCTTTCTGCCAATGCCGATCCAAGATCAGAGATCAGGCTATTTTATTTTATTATCTTTTCTTTTTAAATTTTATGTATTTAAATTCTAAAATTTTAATTAATAAAAATTTTATTTTTGCATTTTAATTTCTTGCTTTTTATTTTTATTGTAATTTAATTTCTGCACTTTAAATTATTGCTTTTTTATTGCAAGTAGATGCTAAGATCTAACTAGTAGATCTTAGTACCAAGTTTAAATTCCTGCATCCTTTTAATTTTTGCTTTTTAATTTTCCGACTTCACTTTTGATCCCAAAACTCAAATTCTTTTTCTTTTTCTTTTCAAAAATCAAAGATTTCAAATCTAAAAACACTACCTTCCCTGTGGATTCGACCCGACTCACTACTATCTACGCATTTTCAATGATTTTAAGAAGTCGGATTAAACTGATAAACACGGTGTCTTAACGACAGCATCGCGTCCCTATCAAGTTTTTGGCGCCGTTGCCGGGGAAGGAATAGATGCTATTTTTTTTTTGATTTCTTTGATTTTTTTTAAATTAATTATATTTTTTTAATATTGCTTACTAATTTTTTTTATTTATTTTGTAGAAAAAAAAAGAAAAAAAGAAAGCATCAATTTTGGTGAGATCAATCCTAACCCTAGTCCTCTTTTCTTTTTATTTATTTATTTATTTATTTTATTTTTAAATTAATTTAAAAAAATATTCATTTAAACCTAATTAAAAGCCTCATGATAAGATTAGAAACCCTAACTGTTTAGAGCATGCATCATATTAGTTTTATTTTTATTTTTATTTTTATTTTTTTTTTTTTGGTGATTGCTGGAGGCAAGGTAAGCCTTTCAGAATTCAATTAGTTACATGCATCTAGTTTAAATTGCATAGAACCCTTTGATTGAATTTTTTTTTTTTCGTGCATATTCATATTAAATCAAATTAAGGGCACAACCCAATTAAACAAGATAAGGTGGGGATTTGATCACCCTTCCTTAGCCCACAAACAACCAACCAGCATCCTGCATTGACCTAAGCCTTTAAATTTTAAAATCAATTAGACATCAA